>JAJMAV010000074.1:0-43148 GCA_030565045.1 Starmera caribaea
AAACTGGTAAACTTGGTGAACAGTGGAAAATTTGTACTTGACCAAATCACTGTTCTAAAAAATCTAAAACCAGCTTTCTTTATAACACTTTGAACGTAGTGAGCAACGTATCACCTCAGTAGCATCTATCTAAGCATGTAGACCAGCATAAGTACAACAAGTATGACTACTTCTAGATCATCTAAACTTTGTAGTCAGGGTAATACTAGTATTATCCCTCCACCTCTTATATTAATCTATACAAAACTCTAGGAATTTTACTTCAATTTATACTTGAGAATTATGCCATCAAAATTTCCAGAAACTTCTGTTTACTGTAATTTTACAGATATTGGGAATTCTGAGGAAGTTGATTTGATTTTATAGTGTGAAAGTCTTTTCCTTTTGGGTTGGACCTTCCTTCAATTTCTGTGATGTTGGAGAGTCGAGAAGAGATGAAGACTGACGGCGATGTGGTGAGATGTGTGAGGAAGATAAGGAGGCTCTAAGAGCGTGTCTTTTAGTTTGGACTCTACATACGCTAGAATGAGTGATGGCAAGTTGTGGATGCTGTCGATGTTGATGTTGAAAAAGAGAAGGGAAGGAAAAGAAGCTGGCAGTCTTGCTGCTCATGGGGACTTGTGTGTTGTGCTATAAGAAAGGCCAGTCATCTTCTCCATAATGACTGGTTGCTTGGAACTGTGAAGAGATATTGGTGATTACTCTTCACTCACCAAAGTTCAGTCTTCAGACATCCACACAGAGAGCACTACATATTTTTACAAGTACTATTTTGTTGTTGTTGGCAAATGGACTAATAGACTGACAAAATTGTTCCGTTCATGGCATTATTGCGTTATTGTGGTCAATGTTCCTTCAATTGATGAATCTGGTTCTCTATTCACTCGCTGATTTTACAGCTAAACAGCCTGGAAAAAAAAAACCACAGCCTACAAACCAGATCACTCCCAGCTCAACCACCCACTTCTTATGAACTCACAACCACAACCACTTCCAACCACGAATAATTCTTTCCATTCTTTTACCTTTCCATCAAAATTGCCAATTCTTCAAATTTTCTTGTCTTGAACTCAATGAAATTTCACCATAATTAACAAAATTATCGAACTTGGAATCTCCACTGAATGAAATGTCAAAAAAACAACAACTTGCTGTGGATTCAGCCTTTTTCTTGTCAATACTGACACAGTTGAAGGTTGCTGTTTGATGAAACTATAAAAAACTACATGTTTCCTTCATTTTTTTTAAAAAAGTTTATACACTAATAGTGACACATTTCATATATATTTGAAAGAATGATGAGAAGTTTCATTCCAAAACTTCGAGAAGTGGAAGAACTCCCATCTGATAAGTTAAACAATGAGAAATTGATTGAATACAGAGACGAGGCTAATAGACCTTGGTGGAAATTTTTTGATGAATATGAATATCGTTTGAATAAATATGAAACTTCGAGGCATAAATGGTGGTATTGGTTTGATGCAGGTACATCAAGACAGGAGAAGATATTGATTTATAAGCTAGACTTGTTAGTGGCATTTTACGTTTTCATTGTTTATTGGGTTAAATCATTAGATCAATCTAACTTGGCAAATGCTTATGTTTCAAATATGAGAGAAGATTTAAATTTCCAAGGGAATGATTATATTAATGCCCAAACTTGTTATAATGTTGCCGCAGTGGTTTTCCAAATCCCGGCAATGTATTTGTTTCCAAGAATCCCATTACACTTGTTTTTCCCAATCATTGATATTTGTTGGGGGTTATTTACATTATTCTCATACAAGACACAAAGTGTTGGTCAAATTCAAGCAATGAGATTTTTTGTTGGTGCCTTCGAGGCAAGTTTTTATCCAGCTGCTCATTATATCTTGGGGTCATGGTATTTACCAGGTGAATTAGCAAGAAGAGGTGCATTATTTTATTTTGGTCAAATGATTGGTACTATATCATCTGGATTATTACAAGCTGCGGTTTTCAATAACTTGGATGGTAAAAATGGTATTGCAGGTTGGAGATGGATGTTTATTGTTGATGCAATCATTACATTACCAATTGGGATCTTAGGATATTTTATGGTTCCAGGTACTCCATACAAATGTTATTCAATTTGGTTATCAGATGATGAAATCAAGCTAGCTAGAAGACGATTAGAGAGAGCTAATATTACACCACCACCTGCTAAACCTCCAAATTTTTTCGATAAAGCTCTATGGAGGAAAATTGTGTTTGATTGGAAAGTTTATGTGTTATCATTATTTTCAACATTTTGTTGGAATAATTCATCTACAGCAGGATCTGGTTATATCTTGTGGTTGAAATCTTTAAATCGTTATACCATTGGGGAAGTTAATAATTTATCGTGTATTGCACCAGGTATTGGTTTCATATTAATTGCATTGACTTGTGGAAGTGCAGATATTTTCAGATGTCGATATGGAGCTATTGCCGCGTCTCAAGTGCTAAACTTCATTTCAAATATCATATTATTGATTTGGGACGTTCCTGAAACTTCTAAATGGTTTGCATTTTATATCCTGTATGCTGGTTGGGCTCAAGCGTCAGTTATGTATACTTGGTGTTCAGATATCCTGAGAAGAGATCCTCAAGAGCGAGCCATTACATTTACATTTTTATATATGTTTGCACAATCTACCTCAGTTTGGATTACAAGATTAGTTTGGCCTACAGTGGAAGCCCCAAGGTATAAAAAAGGTTATGCTACCACTATGTCATTTGCCATTATTTTATTTTTTTCATCATTTGTTGTTTTATGGTTTTATAAAAGAGATGAAAAGAGATTTGCAGCTGAGAATGGAATTATCTTGTATAACTCCAATAATGGTGACATTCCAGATGAAATATTAACCAAGCATGACGTCTTAAATGTTGAAACGTCAGAAAAGAGAGATAATGAAGAAGTTGTTACTAGTGAGAGTTCAATTTTTGAAGAAATCAGTGGTGAAGCAAAGAATAGTTAGTTAACTAAATTTTGTGTCATTTAAGTCGTTGAATTATTAATTTGTTCAAAATGATATTGTAAGCTGATCTAGTCTTAACTCATTTACATACTGTGATTATTTCAGTTTTTCGCTCTCAAACTTCTAGTTCTAGGCTCTAGCTGTAATTTCACAAATTATGAACTCTAGAGTCAGATTGATCCATGTTCCGTGGTCCGTAAAATCTGTTTATGTACATAGTTAGTAGCTACTACTAACTAGTCAGAGCTTAGAATTATAGAGACTATAGCTCAAGAAGTGAAGGCCAGTAAGCTCTTTATTAATAATAAAACTATGGCGTTTTTCAAACACTGAGATTGGTTTGAAACTTTGGAACGTTTGAAACTGAGATGGGATTTGAGGTTCAGTGTTCAGCGAATTAAACGTTAGGACTCAGCTAGGACGTAATAATTTTATAAGAGCCAGTCAGTACGTTATTTTAAAGAAACATGAGTCTGACTCACTACGTAGTATAAGAAAGAGTTTATATATTCTTAGTTCACCTATAATACGGTAGGAACAGATTTCCTAGTCGTAGCAAAGAGTAGCACCACAACATCCACATCCATTTGGATGGTCTTCATCATCGTCATCCTCGTCTTCATCTTCGCCATCAACTTGGTTAGAAGTTGTTGCAGAGTTTCCTGCTGTGTAGATACTGGTAGTGGACACTGGAGCTGGAGTGGCTGTTACAGCAGTACTAGCAGTAGCAGTAGCATTAGTAGTAGATATCTCGCTCATCTCTTCTTAAACTTAAAAGCTACACAGATCTTCTACTACTGTTCTACTCTTTTCTTTTGACTGAAATCTCTGATATTCTGAGTCTGTTTTCCGGTGATTTGCAAATTAGTTGCAAAATGGCTTTGATTTTTCCGTCGTTTTTGGCTTTGTGACAGCCACACTTGGTGAGTATCGTCATCTTTGCAGAAATGTCAAGATCTTCTGCATTGTTCAAGCTGCAACCCTCAAAATAAATTAGATTTACATACAAAAAGAAAAAAAAATTGTTGGAGAGACCGATGAGCTTGAATCTGGATGATGCCTTGATGGAGTCCAGTCTACCTATATAAACTATAACAGTTCCGAATTTGACTAAAATGCCAATACATAACAAGCTTTTTCCTTTGAAACTTATCTTGGTTGGTTAACAGATCAGAAGATAAAATGGTTACTGTGAATAACCCATTAAGAAACACTTTCCTTTGGAAATTTATTCCTCATCTCAGAGAAGTTGAAGATTCACCACTTGATAAAAATGTTCTAGCAGACGCACCAGTGGAATTGAAAGAACAATTAATAGAATACAGAGACGAGGCAGACAGACCTTGGTGGAAATTTTTCGATGAATATGAATATCGTTTGAATAAATATGAAACCGCGAGACATAAATGGTGGTATTGGTTTGATGCTGGTACATCAAGACAGGAGAAGATATTGATTTGTAAATTGGATGTGTTAATTGCATTCTATGTGTTTGTTGTCTATTGGGTCAAATCTTTAGATTCTTCCAACCTGGCAAATGCTTATGTTTCAAATATGAAAGAAGATTTAGGTATGAAGGGAAATGATTATATTAACACGGTAACTTGTTATAACGTTGCCGCAGTTGTATTCCAGATCCCTGCTATGTACTTGTTCCCAAGAGTTCCATTACACTTGTTCTTCCCATTGATTGATTTCTGTTGGGGGATGTTCACACTATTTTCATATAAGGTTAATAACACTGGACAAATTCAAGCTATGAGATTTTTCGTTGGTGCCTTCGAGTCAAGTTTCTATCCAGCAGTTCACTACATTTTGGGTTCATGGTATTTACCAGGTGAATTAGCAAGAAGAGGTATGTTATACTACTTCGGTCAAATGATTGGTACCATCACCTCGGGTTTATTACAAAGTGCTGTTTTCAGAAGTTTAGATGGTACTAATGGTATCGCAGGTTGGAGATGGATGTTTATTATTGATGCTGTTATCACATTACCAGTTGCTGTGTTGGGTTATTTCATGGTCCCTGGTACTCCATACAAATGTTATTCTATTTGGTTATCAGATGATGAAATTAGATTAGCTAGAAGAAGATTAGAGAGAGCTAATATTACACCACCACCTGCTAACCCACCAAATTTTTTTGATAAAGTTCTGTGGAAGAAAGTCGTGTTTGATTGGAAAATTTATATTTTAACTTTGTTCTCTATTGGTTGTTGGAATAATTCTTCTACTGCTGGTTCTGGTTATATCTTATGGTTAAAATCATTGAAAAAATATTCTATTCCAGAAGTCAATAATTTAGCAACAATTGCTCCAGGTGTTGGTGTTGTCCTAATTGCCATTGTCTGTGGTGGTGCCGATGTTTTCAGATGTCGTTATGGTGCCATTGCATTTTCACAAGTTTTAAATTTCATTTCTAATGTTATCTTGTTAACTTGGGATGTCTCTACAGCTGCTAAATGGTTTGGATTCTGTATCTTGTATGCTGGTTGGTCCCAAGCTTCTACGATGTATGCTTGGTGTAATGATATCTTGAGAAGAGATCCTCAAGAACGTGCCATTACATTTATTTTCCTGTATATGGTTTCTCAATCCACATCAGTTTGGATCACAAGATTAGTTTGGCCAACTAAAGACTCACCAAGATTTAAAGTTGGATATGGCACTACAGTGGCATTTGCTGTCTACCTATTTATTTTTTCATTTATTGTCTTATGGTTTTATAAAAGAGATGAAAAGAAATTTGCAGCTGATAATGGTATCATCTTGTATAATTCGAAAACAGGAGAAATTCCAGATGCAATTAGAGCTAAAGAAGCTAAAGAATTGGAAGAAAAACAGGTTTCTTTATCAAGTGATTCAATTAGTGGGAAAGAAGAAGTTGCAATCTCCAGCTTTAAATGAGTCTATTTATTTAATATGGGGGTTTAAAATACTTGGGGTTTTTTTTATATATTTGTCTGATACTTCTAATAGGATTTGCTTTGCTTGTTAATTTATATTCAATTGTGGTAGTGTTGATCTCTTTATATTAATGTCTGATCTCTCGATGTCTCTCTAACTTATCAGATCTTGCAGGTAACATACTAACCCAGAACTTGATTACAGAATAGTTTTCAAATACTATACTAACGAAAAGACTTATAATCATCAATCAAGAATTCAGATATTGGTTCATTCATACTCATTATTGATTAATTTATTAGCAGGTTTTATATTTTGGAGGAAATGGTACTATATAAGAAATGAGAAGAATCTAGTATGCCATTTTTCATTAAATTGAATTTGATTATGATTGTATTAAAAATAAGTCACATTGGTTTAGCAAACACGGTGACAATATACCGTCCAACGCATTACATGTTTTATGATTCAATTAAAATAACTGAAATTCTCTTGAATTATATTAGAATTTTTTTTTTGTTTCAATACACTTCATTAGAAATAGATTTCAAACTTGGTTCAATTAAATGGAAAGAGTTTGAAAAAATAATAATGTTTGGTTTGCTGATGCTTTTGAAACTGATTTCCTTTTACCTTCCATATCGGATCAATAATAACTATTATTGGCTTTTTCATTTGGAAATATTAAGAACTATATTCAGTATGATTGTTATTCCAAATTGGATTGCAATGCGATACTTAAAGAAATCCAGATATTTGAAAGATTTACAAAGAAATCAAACAAAACTGATTAAAGCTTTCAAAATATGGATTTTAGTGAAATTAATTTATGATTGTACACCAATCATTGATTTGATATTAACAAAACTGTTATTACCTCAATTTGATAAATTGGTTCAACAAGTGTCATTTTTAAATTCCATTTTTTATATTGATGGTATAACTAAAGATTTCTTCCTTTTGATGGGAGTGGTTACCACTTCAATAGATTCATTCTTTTTCTTTGTTCCTTTGTTCATGTTTGAACCGGAACAACAACAACAACAACAACAACAACTTCAAGAATCACTGCAATTGAATAATCTACCAGTAGGGCGTTGATAGAAACGAATGGTGTTATATAATACCTAAGAGATGAGAATAAAACAACCAAAAAAAAGAAGAAATAACCAAACAGTTATTGATCATAACACGTAGTTCACATGATCAACTCAATAATCCTTCAATCAAGAAGCAGCAACAGGATGATTGTGTTGCTATCACTTGGTTCAATGTCTTCCATCATAGCATCTATATCGATCATAAATTCTGTGGTACATATTGCGGAACAATAACGTTTTTTTTTAGGTTAATTGAAGTAGAATGAATTGAATTATTTGAGCTCAATTGTAGCTATCTTTTAGTGCTATTCCGTCCATCAAATAACAGTACTGCCACCACCATGGAGTTGTACCAACTAAATCTCTGCCGAACTCAACAAGAATTGAGAATCGACACTTCAACTTTCTCCACTAAAACCGCAGCTTCTCTTCTGCAATAAAAAAAGTAACTCATAACCTTCTTCTTCACCGTTTACTAGTGCTACCTCTTCGGGTCCAGTCCACAGTGGCAATAGCGCACGTAAGAACCATTCTTTTCATCGAACTCTCCGACTTTTTTTTTGAAATTTTGATTTACAACGTTGTAGCACAGACATATAAAAGCTGCCCAAAATTTCCAATTAATTCTTCTTAAATTCACTTGCTTTTTAATCACATACATCAATTCACAATGGCTTCTCATCCTCCTGCTGAATGCTGCACTAAAACCTCTTTACACGGTACGTCAATGATACTGATACTCTACTCAAACCTCTAGAATTCAATAACTAACTTTTTTTCCCTTTCTCCAAAACAGAAGGTAAACCAACCGGTACTTTAATCAACTTATTTGGTTATGAAACCTACGCTGCTGGTGAAAAATCTGATAATGTTATCATTATTTTAACTGATGTTTTCGGTCATAAATATAATAACATTCAATTAATTGCTGATGCATTTGCTTCAAAAGGTTACTATGTTTTAATTCCAGATATCTTGAACGATGATCCATTCATTATAGGTAAACACGAATTTGGTACTTGGTTTCCTCACCATGGTGAAGATATCACCAAGCCAATTGTTGATAAATTCATGGCTAGTTTCTATGAAAATTTTGACACTAAATTTTTAGGTTTAATTGGTTATTGTTTTGGTGCTAAATATACCGTTCAACATATGGCAAAAGGTTCAAAAGTTTCTGCAGGTGCAGTTGCTCATCCATCTTTTGTTTCAATTGAAGAAATTGCAGCAATAACTAAACCTTTATTAATTTCTGCTGCTGAAACTGATGAGATTTTCCCAGTTGAATTAAGAGTTCAAACCGAAGAGAAATTGAAAGAAATTAAGGCTAGATATCAAATTGATCTTTTCAGTGGTTGTTCTCATGGTTTTGCCTGTAGAGGTGATGTTAGCATTGAAGCTGAAAAATATGCTAAAGAAAAAGCTTTCTATGATCAATTATACTGGTTCAACAATTTTAAATAAGCTTGATCAAATGGTCCAACTTGTTAATTTCAATATTATTTTATTATTCATTTGTAGCAGCAGCTGAAATTGCCAGTACCGTAAATATTAAAAACATAATTACGAAAAGGTGTTACATATCAACTACAAAATACATATAAGCAGTTTCACAAAATAATCAAAAACTACTAAACGGTAGAGCAATATACTTATTTGATTATAATGAAATAACTACTGAGAATCACTGTTTATATACATAGTAGACGTTTTAATGATACCTTCAGTACAATATTGGTTTGGTTTCAGTACATTTTTTGTAAAAAATGTATTGTCAACTGCTTACATGGCTTTAATATGTACCTCGAAATTATCAATAATTGTGGTCTTATAGTCCAACTTCAAGAAAAGAGAACTGAAGATGAGAATAGTGCTGCTACCACTCTCACTAGTACTCACCTCAGTGTGGGCATTGGACCACAAGATCAGTATTTTCCCAGAACCTGAACCTTTCTGTATCACCATTCATTTGACCGGACCGGTTTCATTGAACTTGAATGCCAGCAAGTTTAAACTGAACAGTGATTTTGTGGAAGGGTTCCGTAATGATGCTTATTACTATGATGATGGTGCTGAAGACACAATCACGGATCTTGTGGGTGTTGCTGTTTACAGAAAGAAAGATTTGAAACAACAGAAATTCTTTGGTGAATTTAATGAATTGATTGTTTGCAACGAGGAGGCAATTGAATTGGGTTATTGCTCCATTGAAGACACTGGTAAACTACTGGTTGATGCTGAAGTGCAATTCAACACTTTGGTTGGCTCCAAGGCACAAATTAATAATGTCTATGAAATGCCAGAAACCGGTGTTTATTGTTTCAAAACATATTCCAATAACCCAGATCTTGATTATAAGATAACTTTCACGTATCCTACAGATGAGAATAAATATCATCCTCAATCCAAAATCAAAATCTTTGTTAACTTATATTCATTATTGATTACTTGTTTAGCTACTATCGTGTTTCTTAAAAAATGGTATTCTTATAATGAACCTTTCCCATTTTTCATTAAATTGAATTTATTGATGATTATGCTAAGAATCACTATCATTTTGTTAACCACTTTAACTTCAATTTTCCAAGTGGAGAAAAACTCTATTCATCATATAATTGAATTTTTGCAAGATGGTTTGGAATATATTAGAAATGTTTTCTTATTCCAATATACATCTAAAGAGATTGATTTCAAATTAGGTCCAATTAAATGGAAAGAAATGGAAGGTAAACTCATGTTAGGATCTCTTCTTTTAATGAGAGTTTTGTCATTAGCTTTACCAAATTGGATTAAATCATCAATCCCATATAATGGGTTTTTCATTTTAGAAGTTTTAACTGCGATAGTTTTTCTTGTTATTGTTCCATGTTGGATTGCTATAAGATACTTGAAGAAATCTAAACATTTGAGAGATCTACATAGAGATGGTGGTAGATTAGTTAGAGCTTTCAAAGTATGGATCTTGGTGAAATTAATTTATGATTGTACACCAATTGCAGATGCAATAATGGGATTCTTAATAATGCCTGGTTTTGATAAATTGGTTCAAAAAGTTCCATTTTTACATTCGATGTTTTATATCGATGGTATTGTTAAAGATTTCTTCTTGTTAGTGGGATTGTTGACTGTGTCAGTGCGTTGTTTCTTCTTTTTCACACCTTTATTCATGTTCAAACCAGAAATTGAATATCAACAACTTGATCAAGATATAGAATTGGACAATTTAGATACAAATAGTAATTAACTAATTGAGCATTAATCAGTTCATTTACGATTATGATATTAGTTTTCCGTATTATACAGTATTTTAGGGCATACATTATACTTCAACTTGGTAACATTTACTGTAATTTACAACGATAACTGAAAAAAAAAAAGAGGAAGAATAATGACATACATATATCAGTGGTATAATAGTATATAAAGAAAAACCATATCAACAATAATAACTGAATAAAGAAGGAAAAAACACACAAACAGACAGGGAGAGAATAACCAGTTTTTTTTTTTTTTTTTTTGCTTAACAACAACCTCCAGTAGAAGTTTTCTTAGAATTGACATCAATTCCTTTGTTTGTATCAGTTAAATCTGAATCTTTCAATTTCTCTTGGATAATTCTAGCTAATTTGAAGAACAACTCATCAACATTCTCGTTATCTTTAGCACTAGCTTCTAAGAAAGGTATACCCAGCTCTCTGGCTAAACTTTCACCTTGTTCATAAGACACTGCTCTTAAATCTTGTTCATCTTTCTTATTACCAACCAAAATCAATTGTGTGTCATCGTTCGCGTGTTGATTAACTGTTTCAAACCAATTTCTAATGTTCTCAAAAGTACGATCATCAGTAATATCATAAACCAAGATTATTCCTGTGGCACCTCTATAATAAGCAGTTGTGATGGTTCTGAAACGTTCTTGGCCCGCAGTGTCCCACACTTGCAATTTAATCTTCTTGCCATCGATATCAATGGTTCTAATCTTGAAATCAATTCCAATGGTGGTGATGAAACTTGGATTGAATTTATCTTCGACAAATCTAAGCAACAAACAGGATTTCCCGACACCTGAATCTCCGACTAGCAATAGCTTGAGAATGGAGTCGTATGCTCTGGAAGGTGTTCTTGTAGCCATCTTCTTCTTCTGCTGCTGCTTCTTTGCTTCTTCACTTGCAAAGCTGCTGATTGTGTTGTTTTACGTTTCAATTTTGAATTTTGGAATTGAATTTTGGAATTGAATTTTTAGGAGTGAAAATAGTGCAAAATGTGTTGCGCGAACCGGTTTTGTTGAGATGAAACCGTGTTTCTGATGGTGTTTTCGCAGCATTGAATGGTTGATAAAGATGTAGTTGTGTAGTGCTGCTGATGGTGGTTATGTTGATGCGTTTTCTTGTTAAAATTGGACAATTTTTGATAAAGTTATTCAAGAATTTATAAGAGTTATTGAAATAAATTAAATAAAGTGTCAATGCTTCACACTCATTCTAACAACTACTTCACAATCTCTTATTAAATATGATACTATCTAATAGCAGTACTATATTCTATTTTGAATGATCTTTCTATCACTTTTCCTTCCCAAGTTATAGCTTAACTCTTTCAATTTTTGTTCTAATTAAATCTAGTAAAACCCACCATGGTGTACTATACCAACACTACTAAACACCACTAATAACTTCATTAGAAGCCTTTTGAATCCACTTCAAATTAAATAGAATAAACACAAAATTACCCGCAGAATTAATTTTTACCCGGAAAATTCACTTTTTTTTGGAATTTTTTTTATTTTTTTTTCCTCCAACGTTCAGAATTTGAGCTTAAAACCTCTTCAAATTCTCAGCTTGAAATCAACACAGAGAAAATGCCTACCGTTGCCGTTGATAAACAGGATTTGTTTGATCTTTTAGGGTAGGATTCAAATTTCTCAGGGCTTTCCTTTATCATAACTAACACTCTTTTTTTAAGACAAGAATACACCACCCAAGAATTCGATGAGTTATGTTTTGAATTCGGTATTGAATTAGATGAAGACACCACTGAAGATTGTCAGCCAGGTGAACGTCCACAATACAAAATTGAAATTCCTGCAAACCGTTATGACATGTTATGTATCGAAGGTATTGCTCAATCTTTAAACGAATTTTTATCAAGAAAATCAACTCCAATTTATAAATTGAAACCAGAAACCCCAGAGATAACTTTAACCATTAAAGAATCAACTTCAGATGTTAGACCTTACGCTGCAGCAGCCATCCTAAGAAACGTGAAATTCACTCAAAGATCTTATGACTCTTTCATTTCTTTACAAGACAAATTACATTCAAATTTATGTCGTAATAGAACTTTAGTGGCTATGGGTACCCATGATTTGGATAAATTAACTCCACCATTCACTTTTGAAGCTTTACCTAAAAAAGACATCAATTTCATCCCATTAAATCAAACTCAAACTGTTAATGGTGAAGATTTCTTAAATTTCTATGAAAAGGATAAAAATTTAGGTAAATTCTTACACATTATTGAAAATTTTGATAAATATCCAGTGATCTTGGATTCCACTGGTAAAGTTGCCTCTCTACCTCCAATTATAAATTCAGAAGCTTCCAAAATCACTCTAGACACAAAAAATGTCTTGATCGAGGTCACCGGGGTTGATAAAACTAAATTAGAAATTGTTGTTAATCAATTAGTGGCAATGTTCTCTCATTACACTGAGGAAAAATTCACTATTGAACCAGTTAAAGTCATCTCTGAACATAACAACCAATCAAGAGTGGAACCAGATTTAACTCAAAAACATTTCACCGCAGAAATTGATTACATTAATAGTTGTCTTGGTTTACAACTATCTGGTGAAGAAATTTCAAAATTATTAACCAAAATGTCATTAGTTGCATCTCCATCTTCTACAGATACTAATTTATTAGATGTTTATGTACCAATTACAAGACCTGATGTTTTACATCAAGCTGATATAATGGAAGATGCTGCTATTGCCTACGGTTATAATAAATTACCTAAAACAAAAGTCTCTGGTAACTCAAGTAAAGGTGCCTCACCATTACCAATCAACAAGATTTCAGATATTTTAAGAAACGCATCAGCTCAATCTGGTTGGTTAGAAGTTCTACCATTAACTTTATGTTCTCATGATGAAAACTTCAAATTTTTAAATCAAGAAGATGATTCAAAAGCTGTTAAATTAGCTAACCCAAAAACTTCAGAATATCAAGTTGTTAGAACAAGTTTAATCCCAGGTATATTGAAAACAATTAAAGAAAATAGAAAACATTCATTACCAATTAAAGTCTTTGAAGCTGGTGATATTGTCTTGAAAGATTTATCAACTGAACGTCGTGCCATCAATCAAAGAAACTGGGCCGCTATTTACGCGGGTAAAACCTCGGGTTTTGAATATGCTCAAGGTTTATTAGGTAAAATCATGCAAACTATGAGAACTCCATGGTTATCAAACCCATCTAATTCAAATGAAAAAGGTTATTGGGTTGAACAAGATGATACAAACAAGATGTTTTTCCCAGGCCGTGGTGGTAAAATTTTCTATAGAAATAAAAATGGTGAAGACGCAAAAATTGTTGGTTCAATTGGTGTTTTACATCCAACTGTTTTAAATAATTTTGAAATTCCTTATGCTGCAAGCTCAGTGGAAATTAATGCTGAAATTTTCTTATAAAAGGAGTCGGGCATTTGATTTATGTAATTTGAAAGGTTTATAATTTACTATAAAAAGGAGACAGAAAGTATACAGAGTTTCTTCAAAAAAGAAAAAAAATGTAGTTTAATTATTGTCGTATCTATCGTTATATAATTATTCAAAACTCATGGTAATCTCATTATTAGATGTAAATTCATCATCATAATCATCAAACAAAAATTTCTTTGGATTTGGTTTTGTTGTTGTATCATCTGGTTTCTTTGGCTCTTCTTTATCATCTTTTGCTTTCCCTTCACCTTTTGGATCTTCTTTTTTATCAATCTGTTCTTTTTTATCAATCTCTTCTTCTTGCTTTCCATCATCATTATTTGAGTGCTTACTCAGATCTTCTTTACTCTTATAATCATCAACTTCAAACAAAGTCTTGTTGTCATCATCAATCTCATTTTGAAGTTCTTTTAATTTATCAACTGCATTCATCACATTATCAACATCAAATTCTTTATTCTTAACTTGATCAAACACTTGATCAATTTTATCCGTTGAAGTTGACGAGCCATTTGAATTCGAATAATAATATTGCCACCAATCTGTTTTTTTCTTAATTTTAAACAATTTATTCCAAATTCCCTTTTTATTGGAATTCATAGAATTATTTGGATCTTCTTGTAATTTTTTAGCAGCTTCATCAAATTCAGAAATTAATTTTCTTGTACGTTCAGTTGCCTCAGGATCAGGTTCATCAATTTCAATAAATTCTTCTGATAAGACTTGAAAATTTAACATACTTAATAATTTTGGCATTGCTTTACGATACTCCATATGACCTTTAACATACTCAGTACAATCAAAATTTTCAATTCCATCAATACCTTCAATTGGTGATAACCCTGCAATTCTTCTTAATCCACCACTTGTTGCTCTAAATAAATACCCCAGGATCCAATCTTTTTTAGAGTAACCATTAACAAATTGTCCTGAACAAACAGATTTCGCAAGAACCAAATTTTCTGGTGATATCACGAATGGTGAACCAAATATAATAACTTTCTCCACCAGGCCAAATGCACCTCTTTTAGCTAGTTCCAAAAGACATGAATAAATGACTCTTGAACCTAAAGAAAATCCAATTAATGTAACAGGTCTAACACCTAAATTTCTTTCAATCAAAGTATCAGCCAAAATTAATCCGGCTTTCCAAGCTCTATCTAATGAAACATTCCATGGATTATCCAAAATATAACTCAATTTTGACAAAACCATTGGAATTTGAACAGCACTCATAAAGGCCATTAATACTGTTGCACCTAAAATTTGTTGAATTGATTGAGTAATAACTTCGGAGGCAACAATACTCATACTTTCACCAGTAGATTGTAAAATTTCAGGTTCCCATAACACGGAAAATAAATCACCCATAACTGGATCAATTGTTGAAAATGGTAATCTAATATCATCAGATTTACTATTTATCCAACCAGAAACTGTAATAATTAAATTAACTCTTTTGTTATTGTATAATGGAATGAATTCAAAAGTCTTGACATCACCAACTCTTTTCATCATTCCTTGTAATCCAATTTTTCCACCAATTGCGGTTCCTGCAGTGGCAACTAACGCGGTACCTCCAGCACCTGCTAAAAATCCACCAGTACCACTAATACCAACCGTTGTTAAACCTGCAGCAATACCTGCTCCAATTACGGGACCTAATAATCCTGCACTTAAACCTAACACTAAGGACCCACCAATAGTGGCTAGCCCAACGTACATAATTTTTTTACGTTTAGCCAATTTTTTCCGTTTATCTAATAATGCTTTTTCTTCCCAAACTTGTTCTGAACTTTCTTCTAATTGTAATGAATCTGTTATACGTCTTTCAAATTGACAAATCTCCACCGGCTCTATACCAATTAATGATGCAAATTTTAATAACAATGATCTTGATCTTGAATCAAATATTGAATCTGCTAATAACACTAAAAATAAATCACAAATAACTGTCCATTTAACATCAATTTCAATTTTTTTAGAAGTTGTTATATCATTTGGATTTATGATTTTTTTGGAATCAGATTCGAAAACTTCATCATCATCATTTGGTTTTGTATCATTGGAATTAGCATTTTCATTGAAAACCGGGTTTTCAATAATATCACTTGTTTGTAAAGATTTCGATAAATCTGTTGGATTGATACCATGTTTAACTAAATCATCAATCATTTTAATTTCTTCTTCATTGAACTCTAAATGACTGTATAATCTTGATATGATCTTTAATTGCCATTGAGCAAAACTTGCCTGAGAGATATTCATTCTTTTCGTAAATTTAGAATGTGATTTGGGAGGTATTAACATTGACAATGACGCCAAATCAGTGGCCATTTCATTCATCACTAATTTAACTAGACCAACATAAGCAAATTTCTCCACATCTTTTAACATAATCTTGCTAGTTTTCAATTGATTTAAAGCCGATTGAGAATCATCGTTAAAATCATCTATAACTTCTTCATTAAACTCTGATGATCGTTGATTTCTTGTAGAGTTGAATAAGAAATCTGTCTTTTTATCCAATTTTCTATATAACTCGGCTTCTTCTTCAGCATTAATTCTTGTGTATCCTGCTTTGAAACCATCTGTTGGTCTATCATCGTTATTTGATGAATCAATTTTGAATAAAACATCACCTTTCTCATTATAAACATCTTCAAGAGCCTCAATTTGCATTTCTTGCCAACTATCATCTGATTCATTACCATCAGGATCATCTTTAGCATAATCATCTTGGAATTTGTCATTGTCATTTGATAAAATAAACGGTTTAGCTGGTTCAATTTTACCAGGTTCCTGTTGATTATCTGGGTCTTTAAAAAACGCAATTGCTTGATCCTTGGTTGGAGATATACTTCGTGTTTCTTTCAGTGATAAAACAGACTGGCTATGTCTACCATGCCTTATTATTTTGAAATTGTTTGAAGAATGACTCAGATTATCAGATGAAACTATCCCAACCCTTGAAGAGTTGTGACCTAAATCAAATTCCACAAAATCATCATCAACATCTGAGAAGTCACTATTCAGGTCTGTTGAGTCCACGCCATTATAATACTGACTGTTTGATATTGATCCATTATTGTTGTTGTTATTGGGTAGTTGAGGTAAATCTGCTAGCAGTGTTGGATCTTGCCTGTCCAGCACTTGATTTCTTTCGCTGTTCACTTGGTCGCTGTATCCACTGCCACTCATTCTGTTGAAGTGTCAATTGACGAACAGTTCAACTCTTGCCGCCTTCCTTTCTTCTAACACATTTCCTCTATTTTGATTTCAATTCTGAATTTAATTTATGAAAATATTAACGTCACGTGTAACATCACATGACTAAAAGATTTTATTAAGTCACATGACTAGTCACATGATTTATCTAAATTCAAACATCCAAACATTAAATTTTTTATTTTTTTCAATTTTGTGACTGCGAAACTTTTTTTTTTCACACACTTGAAATTTAGGCAGTTGAAAAATTCACATTTAGATTTGTTTCCAAAACACCACCAACAAAAAGTCAATAGACACTTATATTAAAAAAATGGCTCCAATCGTATGTATCAGAGTTATGGTGGTGTGAACAAATGGGAAAGAAAGACAGTCAAAGACAGAGAAACTAGAGTTTTTGGTAATAAATTTCAAAGTTTTAGTGGATTCTTTATGCTTTGCTGAATTTTATATCTTATTTTTGACGAGCGTTCCTTCCCTTTGTTTCAAAATAAGATTATAATAGCAGTAGGCAAACTAACATTTTCATTTTTTAACAGACTAACAAAAAAGCTAAAGTTGCTAAAAAATTCACCATTGATGTTTCAGCTCCAACTGAAAACGGTGTTTTTGAACCATCTTCATACACCAAATACTTAAATGACAGAATTAAAGTTGAAGGTGTTGTTGGTAACTTAGGTAACGATATTGTTATTGAAGAAAACGGTAACACCATCACCATTGTCTCCACCACCAAATTCTCTGGTAAATACTTGAAATATTTGACTAAAAAATACTTGAAGAAAAACCAAATCAGAGACTGGATCAGATTTGTTTCCGTTAAACAAAACGTTTACAAATTAACTTTCTACTCAGTTGCCACTGAAGAAGAAGATGAAGAATAAATTTCTTTATGAAAACTTGTATAAATTATTATTATTATTAAAGTTGTAATTTTGATGAGTTGGTCTTATCTAAATTGAAAATAAAAAAATTAATTCCCAAAACACATTCATTTGTAGAGTTCATTTTTATCTAGCATTATCTGCAGCTTACAATATCAAAACCAAACAAATTAACCCCAGTCTATTCATTTCTTTCTATATAATCTGAAAAAAAATCTCATATTCTCCAGTTTCAAATCATATTTAAATCTATTATCAACTCTATACCAACAAGTATCACTATCATTAACCAATTCCCATGCACCATCTCTTTCTTTCTCTTTACCTAATAAAATTGTATCAATTAAAAATTGAATGGGGAATTTTTTACTACCAATTTCAATATGACTATAACTTCCTGCACTTTCCAAGATCAATAAATAACAACCAGTTGCCACATTCAAAGTCATTTGATGCAAGAATTGAATTGATTTAGTTCTATCCTCATGGAATAATTCATTGGTGGTGAATAATAACGTTATTAGATCTAATTCTTTATAAATCGATAAATCTTGATTTGTTAAAATATCTTGCATTATGAATTTGATATTAGCATTCTCCCTTTCTTGTGGAATCCAGTCATTATGAATATTCTGGGTTAATCTATCAACAATAAATTCCCAATCTGAAATATCAACCAATTGTAAATTCAATTTATTCTTAATATTCAAATCAACACGACTTTTAATAAACAATGACACTATGGCCACTAATTCGGCACCTGCACCTCCACCAATACTTAACACATTGACTTCTTCCTCAGAGAACAATTGTTTAACTTCCTCTAAACAACTTAGAATTGATTGATAACATAAAGTTCTTGAAGGTGACCAACGACAACAATACGCACTGCGTCTCTCATCATCACTGAATGCTCTTATGTAGTCTCTATTATACAGATCTCCTTTAACTGTTTGAATCAACACTTCCAATTCATCCATATCACTCAACAATTCACTGAATGAATCTTTATACAGTTTCAAGATATCTTGTGGAGGTAATGATCCAGAAGTATACGCCGGCACAGCAGACTTATCCTTGCTCATTCCTGCCTCCACCACAACTCTTTCTTCTTCTCTCTGTGCACGTCTCGCAGAACTCTTCAAAACTCGTCTACTCATCACTCTCTGTCTCTGTCTTCCAACTCACTTCTTCAAACCTAACTGTCTCTTCTCTCTCTATACAAAGAAAAAATATTTTTTTTTATGCGATGAGCTTACCCGACTGTAAATTTTTTCGTTTCTTTCTGGCCACATATAAAAGGAACAACTTTCCCACATTTTCTTTTCCCTTGTGAAATTATTTCTTTTGAAATTACCACAGTTTTTCTGTGCCAACTTGTGTCATGGGATCAGCCCTCGCTCGTGGTTCTGTTAAATTTTCTTCTTCGGAGAAGACTGCAGTTCTATGGGTTTTGTAGGTTTTGCTGAACCATGGCAGATCGACGCTCGTGAGGCAAGTTTTCAGGTTTCACCCATTGGTCCCTTGAGTCCTTTTGTGACTTGAGGTTTTGAGCAGTGGTGAGGGAATCGAATTGATAAAACAGGGCAGCCCCGTTGACAAGTTGAATACTAATTGAGGAAGTTTTGAATTCTTAGTTTTTTTTTTCTCTTCACGGGAGGAAAGACTAATTGAGTTTGACTTTTCTTACTGCAACATATTCCTGAACGTTGTATTAAGTCATTTGACACATTTATATTTGGGTAAAACCATGTTGCAGACATTTCTTTGTTAATTAATTTTTTTATATATAATTCTTACATAGTTTTTTGTATAATAGTGATTTACTATAAAGTATAACGAGATTAATAATAAAAACATTACACAATGATTTTATAATTAGAAAACAAAAAAAAAACACATATAAGTAGGGTTCAATATATAATAACACTCTAACTGAGTTATAAACTGTTTTAATGATGGAATAAACGAATTGGGTTTTCAACATAAACGATATCAAAAGAATCAGCAGCTGCGAAAACTTGAGAATCCATAACTGAACCAGATGGTGCTGCAATGTACTTAACACCAGATCTAACAGCTCTATAAACATTGTCTGGGAATGGGAAAAATGCATCTGAAGATAATGCAACGTTGTTTAATTTACTTAACCATTCTTCTCTTTCTTCTTTAGTTAAAGGTTCTGGTAATTCAGCAAATTTAGATTCATATTCAGATTTTTCTGGTTCTGTTGTTGGAATTTGTCCAGTAACAAATAAATCAATGGCATTAGATTTTTCTGGTCTCTTGACACCTTTAGCCCATTTGAAACCTAAAACTTTTGGATGTTGTCTGAACCACCAGTTGTCTGCTTTATCACCTGCTAATCTAGTACAATGGATTCTTGATTGTTGACCGGCACCTAAACCAATAACCATACCGTTCTTAGCATAACAAACAGAGTTGGATTGTGTGTATTTTAATGAAATTGTGGCAACAGTTAAATCAATGATTGCTTGTTCAGTTAAATCTTTATTTTTAGAGACAATTTCCTTAAATGTAGATTTGTTAATGATGGCATCATTTCTCTTTTGTTGTAAAGTGACACCATAAACCTGTCTTGATTCACTTGAATCTGGAGTGAAATTTGGATCAATTTGTAAAACACAATATTTACCACCTTTCTTTTTGGTCAATAAGGCTAAAGCATCTGGTTCATAACCTGGAGCAATAACACCATCGGAAACTTCTTTAGAGATGATTTGTGCAGTTGGTAAATCAACAATGTTGGATAAAGCGATCCAATCACCAAATGAAGACATTCTATCAGCACCTCTAGCTCTGGCGTAAGCATTAGCCAAAGGAGATAAATTCTCGATATCATTAACAAAATACATTTGTTTTTCCACGTCAGATAATGGTAAACCAACAGCAACACCTGCTGGAGAAACGTGTTTAAAAGAAGCAGCAGCTGGTAAGTTTAATGATGCACTTAATTCTTTAACTAAAGGCCATGAGTTTAAAGCATCCAATAAGTTAATGTAACCTGGAGAACCACTCAAGACTTTGAATGGTAAATCACCTTGTTGAACGTAAGCTTGAGCTGGTTTTTGATGTGGGTTAGCACCGTATCTTAAAGGTAATTGAGATTCATTTTCAGCATATTGTTTTCTGAAAAAATCAGAAATGGCAGCATCATAATCTGCGGTATGTTCAAAAGCTTTTAATGCTAATTTATTTTTAGTTTGAGCACTGATTTCACCATTAGATAATTCTTGTAAGAAAGTTGGATAATCATTTGGATCTGACAAGATAGTGACTCTTGAATGATTTTTAGCAGCAGCTCTTAATAAAGTAACACCACCAATATCAATTTCTTCCACGGCTTCAGCAATGGTAACACCAAATTTACTAATAGTTTCCTTGAATGGGTATAAGTTACAAACAACAAAATCGACTTTTTCAATGTTTTGTTCTTTTAAATCTTTTTCATCACTCTCTAAATTTCTAGCTAAGATACCACCATGAACAGCTGGATGTAAAGTTTTAACACGACCACCTAACATTTCTGGAGCATGTGTGATGGTTGAAACATCTTCAACTGGGAAACCAGCTTCTCTGATCATTTTAGCAGTACCACCAGAAGCTAAGATACGAACATTGTTTTGTGCTAAACCTTTAGCCAAATCTAAAAGACCGGTTTTATCGTAAACAGAGACGATTGCAGTTTTTGAGTAAGACATTATTTATTTATTTTTTTCTTTCTCTGTTGAATCTCTGAATTGAGAAAAGATGCAATTGCTGAATGAGAAAGAAGGAAAGAGTTTCAATTTCAACTTCTTGATGATTTTATTGATTTTTTTTGCTGGATATTTTTTTAATTTTAATTGAAGTTAATTACAGGAGTCAATCGTGCGTGCCGGGTAAATTTTGTGATGGAGATTTTGAATTTAATTGACTTAAATGTTGATGAAATGGGTAGTTGTATGAAGGTGAAATGCTTGAGTAGGTTAGCGGTGTTGTTTAGACTGTTTGTGTTTTAATTGGATTAAATTTGGATGTAAATTGAGCAAGTTGTCTGGGATATTAATTTATCAGATTTGGATTCCCATATTCACATGATTCAAGATGTGTCATGAATCGTTGACGAAGAATTGGAGTATTATAAGAAATAAAAATTACATGAGTTTATCTACTAATAATTAAACAATAAATCTTCATCAATTTCCATTTTTTTTTATATAAACTTCATCATTAAAATTAAAATTGAATTTAAAATTTCACAATCAATTGCTCAAAAATTAGGTTTTATAGAAATAACATTCACACTTTATATCACAAGATGAATGGTATGGAGTTATAAATTAGTCCATAAATATAATCAATTTTGTGAAAAAATTGATTACGCTTATGAACGGTAACGCCATAAAGATAAAGTGTTTTGTTTTTTCCAGGTGTGACGACGACCAGCTTTGGTGTTGTTGAATCTGTGACCTTTGTTGATACCTCTGGATTTTTTACCAGCAGAAGTCAAACCTCTAGATTCACGGTGTTTGTGAACTGGGTTACAGATCCAGTTGTATCTAGCATCACGTCTGATGGCTTTGTGTTGTGGGTCAACTAAGATAACTTCAAAATATTTGTAAGTGGAATCTTGGTTGATCCAGTAAGAGTTCAAAACTCTCAAGTTAGCAGCACGACGACCAACACGTTCTTCAGCAATGGATCTTAATGATCTTTGGAATTTCAATTGAGAAACACCTTGGTTTGTTGGTTTACCGTAAGTGGCACCTTTTGGAACAGGTCTCTTTCTGTTACCTCTTCTAACTCTGATTCTGTAGACAACGAAACCTTGTTTAGCTTTGTAACCTAATCTTCTAGCTTTGTCTGGTCTAGATGGTCTAGTGACTCTGTGGATAACGTTTTTTTGACGGTATTCCCAGACACGGACTCTGAAAAGAAATCTGTTGACATCAGATTGTTTCTTTCTTTGTAATTCTTCTAAATATTTGTAAGCACCCATTGCGATGTGTTTCTAATTGATGTTGGTGGTTGATAGAAGTTGTTGAAATTAATTTTTTCAAATTGATAATTTTTCACTGAAATTTTTCAACGAATTGGAAAATGTTTGAATTTTTTTTCAACAAACCAGAAAAACCCTACTAAAACGCACGTGACTCTTTTTTTGTTTTCTTTTTAATCAAATTAGGGCTGTGATGTAAAGGTTTTTTTTGTTTATCAAGATTTCATCAGATGTGGCAAGTGTGTGACATGTGACTTGCACCGCCACTTTGGGCATCTCGTCGATTCTCGAATTAGCTGAATATAATTTGTGTCACAATCTTAATTTGATCAGTGTTTTATCGAACTAGTTATCTAGTACTTGTAACTTGAGTATCAATGAGAATATCTAGATTAGAAACTGCTCGTCACTTATCGTAGTTTATCTATCTAGATTTTATTGTCTAATCAAGTGCAGAAACTCTACATCAAAAGTTATCATATGGAAGGGAATACCACTTACAGCTTTATTTTGTTGTATGATCGAACGATGTCAATTGAAGCTCATTGTAATTTCGTGTCATATTGCTTGATTGCACTCAAGATCCAGTTAAATTAGATCTCATGTCCACTCTAAGTTACGTGAATCAAGTGTTTGAATAAAACATTTAGATCTCAATTAGATCTCAATATTTGTCACAACTTGTAATCTTCAAAGCAACTTAGCTCATCTTTTGCAATTAATTTTACTAACTTACCAGCAATCATATCACTCAGTATGTGATTTAGTTTCACATCATAAAGTTTACTAGTGATTAAATCACAGCCATCTTACTACATAATACATACAACTCAATTTTTCAAATCTATAATCGGTAACCGTTTTATCTTTAGAAATTAATATAGGAACACTAAATTAATTACATACTTTCAGATTATTCAAAATTTAATAATATGAATATCATATTGAGTTCTAGATCTTCAACATTCATCTTTCAATCAACCAAGCTTAATTGCTTTCATTAACTAAATTATTGACCAAAACTCAAAATATTTTTGGATGATGAAGCTAAAAAAGAAAGTCACAGCCGTCAATCATCCCTGTAACGATATATCTCTAGTCTTTGTATTTTAAACTTAATGATTATAAAATATTTGAAATTTAAAAACGCGTTCTTGTGATTCAAATAAACTCTAAAAAATTGATCTAGTTTCCATATAGTACTTAACCAATTTAAGTAATGTTCAATATTGCTCAGTTCCTTTTGTTTCCCCAATTTCCTTCTAGTCTTCTAGAACTTGTACTTATTAAGCTAGACGGATAAATTCACCGCAAATCAATTAAATCAGTGGATAACTGAGTTGTTTTATATAAGTACCACTCAGCTTCAATTCTTAAATATGAAACATTTCATAAACGATTAAAATAATCCGTTATGCTTTGATTACATTACATTAATGATTCCCGCTAATTACAAGAATATATATGATGCAGCATTCTAGAAACTTGTAAGAAACGTAACTCAACTTATTACTCCACCACTAGTCAGCTTACAAGTTACTAGCTACATACTTTGAAAATTTGAGAGTGTCTTTAACAGAGATAAAAGAAACTCTGTTGTTAAGAAAGTGTACCTTACATAAACTCACCGGCAGATTTACAAAGGTTACATCATAAAGTTTTTTTTTTTTCAGAATTAAACGTCCTGTTTTAAGTGTAAATTTTGTTGATCTATGGAAAAATTCAGTCGCGGTGTTTGAAGCTTTAAGCCTTGAAGGTATGAACTTTGAAGATATATAAACTTTGATGATTCTGTGAGCTATAGCGTTGCAATTTCTGTTGTTTGGTTTTTATTTGTTGGTTCTAATACTCATTAAATTTGAATCTTTCATTATTAAACACTGGTTGTTGTTTATTCTAATTACTACCTCAACACATTATTCCTTTCATTATACTACACAATTTTTAAATAGAAAAAATGAGCCTCTTAATTGATTCATCAGCAACCACTTTAATACAATCTTCAATTCATCCAAGTTATTACAGCGATTTAAAAATGGTTACTGATACATCTCAATTTTCACAATCAGCTTCCATCACATCTTCATTAGAAACAGCTGAATCTACTAGTCTGGGAAATTTGATTTTAGCAGTTACTTCTACACCTGATTCTGATGAATCTGAATCTGACTCTACTTCCATTGAATCTATAACTTCTGTTATAACTAGTGTTAGTTCTTTTGAAACATCCAAAAGTTCACATAGAGTTAGTTCTATGAGTAATGTTACAGTTGCGACTAAAACAAATTATTCCAATGGTGGTGATTCCAATACATTGAATTGGAAACATGGTGTTTTATTACTGGGATTAACGATTATTCCATTACTATGAATTATTTATTTCAATTGATACCCGTTAGTCGAGCAAGAAGAAAATTGACATTAATGATCAATATATTAGATTTTAATATTAGCCAAATAGATATGAATGACAACCAGTGATATAAATAAAATGGATTTTTGAGATAAATTGTAGTTTAATGTTTTAAGTGTTAATGAGAATTTTTTGGATCTTGTATATACAACAGTGCAAACGAATAAAAATAGGACAGGTTTCATCGTATTACAGTTGTCAGTCATTCAATATAAATATACCAATAATAAGGGAAACAAAGATGCCTGTGGACACTACTGACTAGTAAGTAACAAGTAGGTATTTATTTCAAATCTAGATCTTGAGATCTTTGACACAAACATTAATGGATTTACAAGGAATCTGGAAGTTAAGTGTGTACATCAAAGTAGTTTATTTTTATGTAATTATTTGTATCTCTAACTTACAGGAATCAAAATGATATAAATAAAATTTGTAATGTACTACAAACAATTAATTTTCCACTAACTCCTATATTAATAGCAGATCAAAACTATCAAAATGAACTTTAAAAAAAATGAATTGTAGCATAACCCATTCTCTGCGTCTCTAATAGTTCAGCAACTGCCCTTCTTTTATTTTTTAGTATAAGTTTTCAAGTTGTTGTTGTTTTTTTTTTTCTTTATTCATCAAATCAAAAAGTCAAATTTATATATAAAACCAGTTTATCAATAACTAAAAAAAAAGAATTGCCAACTTATAAACCTAAAGCTAAAACCATGGTAGAAGCCATGATACCACCTAAAGCAACACCGTATTTCCATGAGATTGGGTTAGCAACATAACCGGCACCAGAATGAGCAGTTGTGGTGGTGGAAGAGTTTGAAGTGGCGTTACTGGCAGCAGAGGCAGCGTAGACAACAGCTTGGGTTGGGACTAAAGATAAAGTTTGGACCATTGTGAGTGTATAAGTTGTGGTTGTGTGTAAAATGTGAACGAGAGTGAAACTTGACTGTTGTTGTTGTTGTTGTTATGAAGAAACAGAAAATGGAATTAGGGAAATCGCAAGTTTTTATATGGATTTCCAATACTTTAGCTTTTTATGGCAATTAGTTTAAAAATAGAAACATCAAACTATAAATGTGGGAAATCTGACACACTTTGAAATTCAAATTATTTGTAGCAATCGAATCTGAAATGTTTATTGAGGTCATTGAATTAAGAAGAGATAGATGAGAGTGAGAGAGAGTGAGAGTAGCCAGATGATTCAATGCTGGTTGTAGTCAGACTGTCAGTTTACTAGTGAAAAAACTGTTGTCTTTTTCCCGTAGAAATCACAGAGTTGCGATTTTGAACCTTCAGATCTGAAATTTTCACCGCGTTTTTCCCGAACTTGAAATTTCTGGAAAATTGAAAATTGAAAATTGAAAATTGGAAAGCAGAAAAGAATGATATGAGAATCGAACTGACAACCTATTTATGTTGACTAATTTTGTAAAAATATTTAGTCACGTGGATATACGGTATTTAAGCACGTGATCATTGAAAATTTTGGTTGAGTCAAAACAGAAAAAAAAAACAGTCACACATTCTTAACAATCTCAAGCTACTGAAAAACCCACACACCTTCTTTTTCTTCACCAACCAACTGCCCCCAGTGAAAAAAAAAATAAAAATATCGAAATTTCAACAACCACTTTTGTTTTACAAAATCATCAAATACCTTTAAATATCCGTTCAACAAAACGTATTAAATAAGTCGAAATGGGAGGAATCAGAGAAAAAAAAGCTGAATATTTCACTAAATTAAGAGAATTATTAGAAGAATACAAAAGTATCTTCGTTGTTGGTGTTGACAATGTCTCATCTCAACAAATGCATGAAGTTCGTAAATCCTTAAGAGGTAGAGCTGTTGTTTTAATGGGTAAAAACACCATGGTTAGAAGAGCTTTAAGAGGTTTCTTAGCTGATTTACCAGATTTTGAAAAATTATTACCATTCATTAGAGGTAACGTTGGTTTCATTTTCACTAATGAAGATTTAAAAGATATTAGAGAAGTTATCGTTTCCAACAAAGTTGCTGCTCCAGCTAGAGCCGGTGCTATTGCTCCAGAAGATGTCTGGGTTCCAGCCATCAACACCGGTTTAGAACCAGGTAAAACTTCTTTCTTCCAAGCTTTAGGTGTCCCAACCAAAATTGCTAGAGGTACCATTGAAATTACCAATGATGTTAAAGTTGTTGAAGCTGGTACTAAAGTTGGTCCTTCTGAAGCTTCTTTATTAAACTTGTTGAACATTTCTCCATTCACTTATGGTTTAACCATCGTTCAAGTTTATGATAACGGTCAAGTGTTCCCATCTTCAATCTTGGATATTTCTGATGATGAATTAGTTAAACATTTCGTTTCTGCTATCAACACCATTGCCTCAATTTCCTTAGCTATTGGTTACCCAACTTTACCAGCTGTTGGTCACTCTGTTGTCAATGCTTACAAAGATTTATTAGCTGTTGCCATTGCTTCTAAATTCGTTTACCCAGAAATTGAAGAATTAGTTGACAGAATTGAAAACCCAGATAAATACGCTTCATCTGCTCCAGTTGCTGCTGCTGCTGCTTCTGGTTCTTCTGCTGCTGCCGCTGAAGAAGCTCCAGCTGAAGAAGAAGAAGAATCTGATGATGAAATGGGATTCGGTTTATTCGATTAAGCTAATTGATTCAATTTAATTTAATTTAATTGAACATGAAAAAATTTGGTTTCTTTTATTTGTATAAAAAAAATTGGATGTTTAAGACGCTTTAATTAGTTTTGTTTTGAATATTTTTAATTTTGAAATTATAAAACGGTTACAAAATTTTAATATAAACTAGTAGTCAATTAAAACAATCTATACATTAAATAAATAAATTCAATTTGTTAATGAAACATTTTTATTAACATAACCGTTCTTGTTGTTTATCAAATTATTGAAAATCCACCACAGATTTTCTTGAAATTGTATAACCAACATTTGTTTTCTCAACAACACCAGCTAATGGATCTTCAACACCAACTTTGATTAAACTTATATCCGGAATTTCTTCACCATTAGTTAATAAACTTGCTCTAATGATGGTGAATTTGAAACCAGAGGCAATCAATTGATCTTCCATTGCGGATTTATCTAAATGAGGTTCATGTAATAACCATTTATATATTGGGACCATTAATAAAGGTAAATCTCTACCAAATTTTGAAATACCGGTGCTACTCACAGCAACAATTCTTGGTGTTTCTCCACTGGTGACACCTTCATTCTGTAAATCTTTAATAGCTTGAATTAACACTTTCATACCTTCACCACAAACATTTGGATCATCAACACCAAATTTACTGAAATCAAATGCACCACCAATATTGAATATAACATTATCAACAAATTTACCATCTTCACCAACGCGGATTTAACCGCATTCAAATCATGTGCGTTTCCTTCAATTGTAGTGATGTTGCTTGGTAATTCATGATCTATGACTTCTTCTTTTTTAAATTTGTTTTTTAATTTTGTAGGGTTCCTTAGTAAAGCAATTGAATTATTTGTTGGCGTAGCTGAGTTTTTCAGTAAAGCATAGAATCCACAACCGGTGGATGCACCAATGAAAGTGGTGTTTGTCATTGTTCTGTTCTGCTCTGCTCTGTTCGACTGTTATATTGAATGATAGAAAGCAATGCACTAGGTTTATATACCTCTTCTTCTCTCATGATGAAAGTAAAGATAAATTTTGGCACAATTATCAGCGGAATTCGGAATTCGGGCGAATTTACTGTTTTCAGGTGCTTCGGAACATTTAAATGACACATTTTGCTTCCGAGTTCCTTTCTTTAATTCTTTTCTTTATTTTATTTTATTTTATTTAGTAGTGAGCTGTAGCCTGTTGATGTTAATGCTCAGTTTAGATGGAAACGAGTGGTGGTCAGTGTGATGTTGAAAGTGGTGGGGTGGTTCTCAAGTTTCAACTCATGTGATCAAACTTGATGTGAAACAGATTATCACAAATTCACCGGTGACAGATCTCTTTTGAGACTGAAATTCCATTAAGCAGCAGAAATTACTGTTTAAAGATGATTCAGTTCAAAGTTGACACATTAATTTGAAGATCATTTAGCTTCTGTTATCACAAAGCTGTTATAAACTCATCAATGGTTCTTATCTATGAAAAAAAAAATTGCAATATTTAAACTGATCTGATATCCTTTTTTTTTTGGCATCAAATTATAAACTCATTATTATGAACCAGATTTAAAGAGATAACCCATTAAAATGTCCACCGTTTCAACAATTGCAACCAACTCACTGAAACTATCAATTCCCCATCCGGCTCATACACTTAAAATTGTTCCCAATAGACTGGTCAACACGATCCATGAAACATCACAATGGGGTGCAAAATTCCAATGGGGTTCCAACCCGTATACTGACACTGGAATGTGTAGATTGGCATTATCCAATGAGGATAAACTAGTTAAAGACTGGTTTGTATCAGAGACTGAAAAGCTAGGTTGTACTATCAAGATTGACGAGTGTGGTACAATTTTCGCCATATACCCTGGTGCCAATAATGATGCTTTGCCAACTGGGATTGGATCTCATTTGGATACTCAACCTACTGGGGGTAGGTATGATGGTGTTCTTGGTGTATTAAGTGGGCTGGAATTGTTGAGAACGTTGAAAGAAAATAATTATGTTCCAAAATTCCCCATTGCGTTGATTAATTGGATGAATGAAGAAGGTGCAAGGTTTCCTGTGGCATTGATGTCATCTAGTGTCTGGGCTGGTGTCTTGAGTAAAAATGATGTTTATAATACTGAGTCAATATTAGATGAACCACACACTGTTAAAGTTATTGATGAATTGAAAAAAATTGGTTATATGGGTGAATATGAATGTTCATATGAGGAAACACCAATTGCAGCACATTTTGAAATTCATATTGAACAAGGTCCTATCTTGGAGAAAGAAGGGAAAAAAATTGGGATTGTGACTGGAGTTCAAGCTTATAATTGGAATAAAATTGTTATTAAAGGTAAAGCTCAACACACTGGGACAACACCTCTCAATATGAGAAATGATGCGTTATTAGCTGCAAGTAAAATGATTGTTAAAGCTAATGAAATTGCTAAACAATACGGTGGGTTAGCATCGGTTGGAGTTATTGAATCTGGTCCCGGTGTAGTTAATGTTATTCCAGATGAAGTTTCATTTGTTTTAGATATGAGACATCAATATGATGATAAACTAGCAGAAATGTTGGCATTTACTCGCAGAGAGCTTGCTAGTTTAATAAACGAAGATGGAGACAAGTTAAGTATTGAATGGGTACAAATGAATCATCAACCTGCAACTCAATTTAACGAGACAATTATGAATTGTATTAAAGAAAGTGCATATGAATTATTTGGAGAAGAACAATGTCGTTTTATTACAAGTGGAGCAGGGCATGATAGTGTTAGTACTAGTCTTAAAGTACCAACATCAATGATTTTCATTCCAAGCAAAGATGGGATTTCACATAATCCTGAAGAGTATAGTTCACCAGAACAAATAGCTGATGGTTTTGCCGTTTTATTAGGAGCTGTTTTGAAATTTGATGAACAAAGAGTTGAATAGACTGTTGTGTTTAGTTAATTTATTTATCAATACTTCCGTGTAGTAGTAAGTACTAAGTACCATTGATAAGCAGTTTCTTATCTATTTGATCAGACCCGTTATAAGTTTCAAGCTATTTGATGATTCTGATTTTTTTTTTCGATAATTCTTGAAGACAAGTGTGATAGTCGTTCATCTACACAACACTGGGATCCACTTTGCTAATCATTGCCTCATCACTCAGCAAAAACAACGGGCAAATCATCGTCGAGTTGGAAATTTTAAAAACTCAAAAACACCGCCCAGAAATGACAGTCTCCAGAAATTCTGAAAAATTTGGGAAATTTCCAACTATTTCAAAACAAGTTTCTTTCCTTTTCTTTTCTTCTATTCAGCTCAGAAGAAGCAAAGATTAAAGAAGAAGAGAAGAAGAAGAAGAAATGGACAGTAAAAACACGCCGATTGTTCCAGCTGGTTGGAAAGCTCAATTTGATGACGAATATCAGACTTGGTTCTATGTCGATTTGAAAACAGGGAAGTCTCAATGGGAACCTCCAAAGGGTACAACATTCCCACCACCATCAGCTACACCACCAGCATATGCTCCAAACACAAAACAAACCTCAGCATCACCACAACCACAGGTTCAACCTCAACCAAGATTCCAGCCACAACCACAACAGTACCCACCACAACCACAACCACAACCACAACCATATTACCAACAACAACCGTACTACCCACAACAACAAATGTACCCACCACAACCACAACAGTACTATCAACAACCACCACCACAAAGAAGTAATGGTAGTAGATGGGGAGGTGCTGCGATGGGTGCCGGTGCAGGTATGTTGGGTGGGTTGGCACTTGGATCATTATTAACACCAAGCTTTGGTGCGATGGGATATGAGAATGGGTATGAGAATGGGTATGAGAATGGTTACGATGCTGGTTATGAGAATGGTAATGATGATTTTGGTGGTGGTGATGATTTTGGAGGTGATTTCTAGGTTTCCGTTTTACCTTTTACAATAGTGTTTATCATTTTTTACATATATCTGATTCTAATTTGATATCAAGTCGTTATTATGAAGTTTGTAGAGATCAAAAGATTATCTATTGAACTGTCTATCAACTGAGGTGTATAAATCTCTCTCTTTTAGTGTTCAAAAGTTGGAAAAATTATGACATATAAAACTAAAGCAAAATAATTTTTTTTCTCCAGCTTTCATATTATTGTAATATTTCCACTAAATCTTGCTTTTGTTCTGCTTGTTTTGTTGAGTGGGAAGCACACGGAAAGGTTGAAGAAACTGCATTTGGGATCATCACATTCTGTACAATTTTGCTGGCTTTCAAGATCATTCAGATCAGAATATTATTTGATACCCAAATATTCTTTATCTTAAACAGAAACTGAAATCATGTCACTTATGAACAAGCTCAAAGAGCAAAGAAAACTACAACTTGTCACTTCAGATCCCACAGATTTACAATCCAAATCCAATGATTCAAACATTCCAAATAAACTTAGTAAACAGACAAATTTACAACTAAATTATATCACAAATTCAACGATCAAACAACAACAACCGGCATCACCTCAACTTCAACACACTGTGCCCAATATTCCTAAACCACCACAAGTGAGTGCACCATGGACCATCCATTACGATCCGTCACTACATAAATACTATTTCTATAATTTAGAAACAGGTGAAGTTCAATTTGATCATCCAGATGAAGTTTTAAAATCACCTGTTCAATCAGTTTATAGTTTCAATGACGAGGATTATATTGTCTCTGGTGGCGACACCGGGATGTTACAGACACAGAGCCAGGAAAGAGATCATAGATCATTGCTCTCGTCGGCTTTGAATATCAAGAGAAGTTTATCACCAAAGAGTCTTTTCAGATCAAGATCGAGGAATATTAATGATGATGAGGTTGAGAGTCATAGTGCTAGTAATAAACCCGAGACAGAGCATGGACTACAATGTGTGAGCAAGGAATAAATATTTTCTTTAATGAACGTGATGGATTTTATCTAATCTATTATTGTAGTAGTAGTACATAGTGGGTCAAAAAGGTCTATATTTTTCTGGATCTTCTCTTTATAGGAGTGACTGTGGCAGTTGATTGTCCGTTTGGCTTGTCATCAGTTGTCTTCTCAACACTCTTTTCTTCTCTCTTCACTTTATCCAGCTCACTGATGAACCAGGTCACCAAAGCCCATAATAACACCGCTAACACGAGTAAATTGATGAGATGGATTGAACGAGAAAGCCATGCAAAGACACATAAAGACAGCACCAGCAACGCGAAAGAGAAGTGTGTAGCCAAAATGAGCGCTGGTGTAGTGCCAGGCTCGAAAACGGACTTCCAGAGCTCGTTGATGAACATTGTTGTTGGTCTTTCTTTTGAGGTTGGTTAACGAGCTCAAATATTGGAAATTTTTCACTTAATATTTTGTTCTCACTGTAGAAGAGAAGAAGAGAGAAGAGAAGAACAAAAGATGTTTGAGCCAAAGACACCTGTGCAGCTGGACCCGCCACTGGACAGAACATACACGCTGAAAGAGCTAGCTGAATTCGATGGTGAGTGGAGAGACCACGTACAACAAGTTCACAAGTTCAACAGAAGACATAGAAATTAACTGGAAGTGCCAGGAATACGCTCGACCCAAAGATATATAGCGATCCAGGGCGTGGTGTTTGATGTCACACGTAACGAGCAAGCTTACGGCCCGGGAAAACCTTACGCAGTGCTGCTGGGCAAAGACTGTTCGCGTGCACTGGCTAAGTCGTCGCTCAAGCAGGAAGATTTGAATGATGATCTCGAGGGACTCAGTGAGAAGCAGCTGCAGACACTGGATAACTGGCTGAGGTTTTTCAGCTTAAGGTGGGGTGTTACTACTTAGTTCTAGTAATCGACTATTACTAACAGAACAGGTACAATGTCGTAGGGAAAGTAGTTCCCTAGCTTCTGTATGTAAAATAAAATTAAATTTGAGTAGAATCGAACGAAAAAAAAGCTCAATTTAGCCGGTGTTTCGTAGCTGTTTTCTGCTGTAGTTTAATTACCCCTTGCATTGTTCGCATTGCTGTGCTTCATCCAGCTGCAGACCCGCTTAAATCGAACTTGCCAGCAATAAACTGAATCACAAAAGAAATCAAAATCAGAAAGTAACATAAAAATATTTTTTTTTTTTTGCTTCAACAACAATAGGCAGAAAAGGCACAACAAAGATGAGCTACAATCTCAGAAACAAGCTGCTCAGCAACGATATTGGAGACATTGATATCTCCCAAGAAGTGCCGGTGGGTGCCAAGCATCAAAAACAGCAGCAATATCAGCAGCAGCACTACCAGCAACAACAACAGTATCAAAATCACAACAATATTAATATGAACTACCAGCAGCCTCAGATCCATCAACAGCAGCCACGAGCTCACTCATTCACTGGGTCCATCATGAGCAAGTTCAGTAAGAAAAACCGCAAGTCCAACTCACATGGATACGCTGGAGACGAGGACGATGATGAGAAAGATATAGAACTCAGTCAGCATAATTTACAAACCAGTTCCATCACTTTCAATGAACTTTCCTCCATAAAAGATCGTGGTCGGTACGGTGGGTTTTCAAACCAAGACTCATCCCCTATAATCCCAACTCTAGGTGGAGGTGGAATAGAAAATCCAACTATTCAATACAGAAAGAATCTACACACTCAGAAAAAACTACATATGATCAATTTGAATAATCAAAGAGCTCAGTCTTTACAGACTCCTAATGGTTCGAATCCATACTTGGAAGGCAAAAGAGGTTTTCCTCCTGGCCCTCCTGGTCCTCCTGGTCCTCCTCTTGGTCAACAACATCCACAAATGAGTCCAAATATGAACCCAAATTTTCATCCAAATCAAATGCCAATGAACCAACAAAACTATCCAAGATCAATGTCTTTAACTAATCAGAATTATAGATCTTCAAATTTGAATCCCGTATCTCAACAACCACGTCAAAGACAACCTCAACAATACCCTCCTCCACCGAATAGATTTCCTCAACCAGCTCAACCTCAGTATAATATGAACATCAATCAAGGTCGTCATAGTCCTAATATGAATCAACCTCAACAGTTCCAAAGAAGTTATCATACCCATTCTTTGAATTCTGCTACTGCTGCTCCTTATAATCGTACAAATTCATTAACTTCTGATTATAATAATGATCAAAGAGTTGCTCAAAATTATGTTCAAGGTCCTCCTCCTCTTGCTCCTCCTGGAGCTGCTACTGCTCAACAACCGGTTTATAGATCACCTGTTCCACCACAACAGTTTAATGAGCCTGTACCACAACAACAACAACAACAACAACAACAACAACCAGTTCAATCTAGAGACCAAAGAAAAGTTGATGACCGTAGACAAAAAACACAACCACCTACTCAACCTCCTCCTCGTCCAGTTCAACAGCAACAGCAACAGCAACAGCAACAGAAACCTCAATATGAACATAGACAACAACCTCCTGTTGAATACGCACAAGAACCACAACAGTATAAAGATAATTATCAAGATCAGTATCAACAACAGTACCAGGATCCTAATTATCCAGCTCAATATCAAGATCAACAGTCTCAAGATCAAGATAATCAATATTATAATCATCCTCCGCAACACTATAATTCAAATGTCAACTATAATTATCAAAATGAACCTATTTATCAACAACCTATTCATGAACATCCAGATGAAAAACAAACATTTCCAGTTGAAAACCAGCATGATACTAAATTTGATAATTATAAACCAACTGGAATTAAACAAACTACAGGAATTTCAGAAACTTCCACAAACACAACTTCTCCTTCTCATACACCAAAACCTGTTGATTCTCCAGAAGGTAAATTGAATCATTCAAATCATATTCAAGTAAAGGCCAGATTACCAAGAAGTGTTCCAACTTATAACCTATCTAAACTTTCACCTCAAAGAACTGTCGATAATATTAATAAATCAAATGATTCTTCAGTTAATTCATCTCCATTAAGATCTATCTCTTCGAATCAACAACAACAACAAATTAAATCATTATCCAAAAATCATCATCTTGATTCAATTTCTTCTATTAATGATTTACATTTAAATGATGAACAAAAGAAGATTTATAAATTAGGTGATTCAACTGATGTTTTTGTCACAGCATCACAATTTTCAGTTTTGGAAAGTTATGATAATACTCTCAATACCAATAATAATGATGATAATGAAACAATTAATGAAATTGAACCTCAAGAATTAACTAAAACTGAATCTTTGGAAACAATCAATAACAAAAATTTCACACCAATAATAAAACCACAAACTTTAAACGTTTTCCAATCTCCAAATTCAATTGGTACAAATTCTGTTGGCAATTCTTATTCAAATACACCAGTTTCTAAAATGACCTCTCCTGCTGTCACGAATAATAATAACAACGGTAATACTATGAATTTACAAAGTCCAATGTCACAACATGAATCGAATTTTGTTCCAAGTCCAATTGAAAAAATTCATATTCCAAATTTTAGTGATTCAAATTCATCTGCAATTTCAGATGATGATGATGGTGGTAATGAAAGTTATAATGAGAAATTACATAAAACTTCAAATTTTTTGAAAAATTGGAATCAAAAGAAGCATGAACTTGATCAATCTCAACAAGATTCAAATGATAAGAAAGATATTAAACCTGTTGTGTTAATTAATAATAGATCAAATGATGAAACTACAAAATTGTTGAAACCTTTTGAAAACTTGAAATTTAATAACAGTAGCAATAATCAACAACCACAACAAGGAAAATCAAAAGAATTTATTGAACCTTTTGAAAATCAAGAATCTCCTAAAAATCCATCATTAGAAGAGAAAAATGAAATCAAATTTATCAAATTAGAAAATCCAAATCAAATTTCAAAACTTTTTATTGATGAATCTAATGGTAATAATAATAATAAAACAACAACCACCACCACTACACAATTGAAAAAATTAAATTTGACTATTGATCAATTAGGTATAATGGAAAACACCACATCAATCTTACAAGAATTAGAATTAGTTTCAAGTGAATTAGGTCATTCAATTAAACGTGAAATTCAATTAGAAGATAAATTATCAAATAGACATGTTAATTTCCCCAATGATTCAAATGATCAATTACATAAAGAAATTTTACAGAAAACTATTGAAATTTCCAAATTAATTCATGAATTAAATGATCAAAGACAGAAAAGATTTATTGCAGAGGAACATGTGTTATTATTGGAGAATGGAGTTAAACCTTCCGCTTTGGAATTGAATTATGAATTAAGTAGTGTTAGAAATCAATTGTTGATTAAAGATGAAATGATTTCTAAGCAATCAAAAGAATTAGAGTATTTGAAGAATAAATTGAATGATTTTAAAAATAATCAAGATAATGAATTTATTAAAATGAAACAGAAATTAGATGATTATGAATTCAATAAATTCCCAGATTTACAAAATGAATTAGAGTTATTAAGAAATGATAACAAGAAAATCACAATTTTAAATGAAAAGATTAAATTACTTAATTTACAGAAAATTGAATTAGAGAAAAAATTATCAATGATTCCACATTCAACAAATAAATACATTAACTCGAGCATTGATAATTCAATTTATAATTTACGATCATTTAAATCATCAAATTCGTCAAAATCATCACTTGTTGATAATTCAAACACGTCCATTGATCTAAGTGATACATCTATGCATACACAGGCTAAACAGTACATGAACTCTTTTAGCTTGATTAATATTAAACCAAATAAATAGGTTTGATGCTTAGTTTTGGTGAACATTAATTTGCATTTTTTATTATTTTACTCTGTTTTTTTTTTTTGCTTTGCTTTGCTTTGACTTGATTTGATTTGCTTGTTTTTATGCCTTATAGAACTTTATGAATGTAAATAACTTATGGACTGTCTTTGAACTGTAGAAGGAGCTGCCGGCTCTGCCTGGTGGTCTTTTGATTGTAATTTATGGAAATACTTCAGCAGGGTAACTTTTTTTTATTTTGACAATTTTAATTTCTTAATCCAAAAATTTTGTTTTTATTTTGTTTTTGATGTTTGTTTGTTTAGATTCGTTGTTCAGCGTGTTCTTCTCCTCAAAAGAGTCATGAGTTTCAACAGGAAAAGAGGTTTTGAGGACGATTCTGACTTGCCGCCTCAACGTCAACAATTTGAGCAACAACAACAACAACAACAACCTTATAACAATAATTATCGTTCATACGGTGGCAATTTCAGAAATGGGTATAACAACAATCCAAGAAAACGTCAACATTTCCAACCAAGATTAGAACCAAACATTGAATTAGCCAGAAAATTACATAACGATATCAGAACTTTAGGTGAAACCCCACAAACTTTTGTTGAAGATTTACATTTTTTAACTCAACCAATTGTGGTTAATTTTGATATTGATAATGATTTCCAAAAAGCATTATTAGAAACGGTCTATGGTATTGTTACTGAACAACCACAGAAATTGTTACATGTTTCTGTCTTTGTTCAATTTGTTGCTGGTCAATTACCAAGTTTTGGGAAATTGATTGTTGGATATCACGTTGATAAAATTAATGAATTATTAACAACAAGTATTGATGAGAATTATAAAGCTAAATCTTCAGATTTAGGTCCTTTTGAAACCATTAAACTGATTACTAGATTCTTATCAACTCTAAGCTTCATTGTGGAAGAAACAAGTATTGTTGAGTTATTGAAACAATTTTTCAATTTTGCCATTGACTTACAGAAAAATTCAAGTGATGAAAATAAAAGAAATCCATTATCTGAAGCTGTTTATTATAACACTTTGATATCATTACCATATGCCTCTGTTTTCAATAATTCAAGTTTGATCATCAGAGAAGGTGTTAAAGAAATTCTTGAATCAGCAGAGTCTTCATTTAAGAATTTTGATGAAGATATTACAATAACTAGACCTTTTCTACATGGTTCAAATGATAAACAATTAGTTAAAATTATCTTAAAAGCTGTTAAAGATTTCATTGGTGAAGATTTCTCAAGTATCCCAGTTATTTTCCCAACTTTTGAAGAAGTTTCTCAACAATTATATCAAGAAGACTCTAAAAAATTAAAATTACCAGAAATTAAAATTCCTGAATTGGCAAGTTTCAAAAAAATTCAAGGTTTAGATACAGGTTTAGGATCAATTGATGGTTTATGGAGAACTCCAAGATTTACATTCAATATTTTCCAAAAAAATAAAGAAACTGGGTTAGAAACAGTACCAAATGATGAAACTTATTTATCATTAATAATGAAAGATATCTTGACAGATATTGTGGAAGCTTTAGAATTCAATAAATTAGAAGTTTCAAGACAAATCTTAACATTTTCATTATTTTTCAATTCTGGGTTATTTGCACCAGAAGGTTCAACAATTGATGAAGTCTCTAAGATCCATGAATTAAATGCCACATCAGAATATCCACAATCAACATGGAAATGTGAAGATATTGCCATTGAAAGTATCTTGAATTTAATGTTTAAATTACCTACTGTGACTCAACCATTTGCATATTTCCATACCACTTTGGTGTCAGCTTGTGAAAGAGCACCAAGGGCAGTGGCACCAATTATTGGAAGAGCCATTAGATTTTTCTATAATAATTTACATGATTTGGATTTTGAATTGAAAATTAGATTTTTGGATTGGTTATCAATTCAATTAAGTAATTTTGGATTTAAATGGAAATGGACTGAATGGGAAATTGACTCTAGTAAGAATCATCAAAGTTTATATCATCCAAGAGTTTCATTTATTAGAAATCTAATTGCTAAAGAATTAAGATTGACTAATAAGGAAAAAATCAAGGAAACATTAACAGATGAGTTTCATCAATATTTAACAATGAATTTATTTTCAGAAGATGAAATTAAAAGTTATTATATTGAATTATTTGGTTCAGAAAGATTAGACTCGATCAATCTAGATAAAGATGAAAAAAATTTCCAAGAATTATTTTTCTTAAAAGAAGGTATCACGTTTAAATCAGATATTGAAAATTTAATTAAAATTACCCATGAAGGTTCAAATTTAGAAGAATTAAAGCCAATCTGGTCAAATATTAAAGATGAATTAAAAGTTTATCCTCAACCAGAAAAATTATTAATTTCAATAATTTTCCAAACTTTTGCATTTGTTGGTAGTAGATCAATTAGTCATGCTAGTAAATATTTCACCAATGCTAAAGATATGATTAAAAGTTTCATTGGTTTAGGATCAGAAGGTGGCAATGAAGAAGAGAAAGAGATTTGGATAATTGATTCGATTTTAAAATATTGGAATGAAGAACCAGAAAATGGGTTTTTAGTTTTAGATATCTTGAAGAAAAATGAAATTATTTCATCTTTATCATTAATCAAATATTTAATTCATGAAAATAAATTTGGGTTATATAATGTTAGTGGAATTGAATCAATTTTCCGAACTTTAAATGATTTACAATTTAAACAACAACATCCATCAGATCAATTAGAAATCAAATTTTTGTTTGATGAATTGTTGCAATTAATTAAAGAAGTTGGAGATAAATTGGCATTAATAGATGATGATAAACTTTTTGAAATTCCTGATATTTCTGTTGAATTTTCCTTGGAGATTGAAAATAAATGGGAATTTGCCACGATTTTGAATCTTGTTAGAACGATTTTAAGAAAATATTCAGATGAATATGTGCTAATTAAAGATGGATTAGTTGGATCTATTGAAGATAAGTTGGTTCATAAACCAACAGTTGATGAAATTAAAAAATGGGTTGAAGAGTTGAGTAAATTATGATTAACTAAGTAGCTACAGTAATAAAAGAATGAGCTGTTTGTTTCTAATCATTAAAAAATCGTAAAATTATTGAGCTGTCGAATATATTTATAATTATAATAAATCTCATCAAGAGAGTTAATTATAAAGAATGTTTAGCATCTTGACCCAATTTATGTCTTTCATCTTTGAAAATATGTTGCATTTTATTGTTTGAAGTGTAAGCAGAATAATAAGCATACGCACCAGAACCGAACACGGTACCTATCACCACATAATAACCTAAGAACTGTTTCAAATTTGATTTAGAGATTGATGAAGTTGCAGCCTGTTTAGCAGTTAAAGCTGATTGTCTGAGTAATGTTGCGCTAACCATGGTTGTGTTGTAGTTATTAATTTAATTGCAGAGATTGTATTTAGAGTTGTAGTGAAGTGAGTGATGGAGATAGAGAAAGAGGAGTTTGAAGAGCAGTAGGGATTTGAAAAGTATTTATATGGAGCTCTAGTTGTCTATAAATTTAGTGTAGCAAGGGTTAAAGTGTTGGCAAGTGTAACATGATTTTTGACTTAATCTTATGATCTGGTGAAATTATCACGTTACTGCACTAATTTTTGAGTAGAGCACTCGCAGTCTGAGAGGGACTGAAAGAAGTGAATGACAGGTAATTCGGATGGTGTGATTGGCTGTGGTTTAATTCTTTGTGGTTGGAAATATGGGGTTATCAATTTATCTGGTGGTTCAACTTCAAAGTGTTAAGTTATGAACACTGTATTGCACGATTGAGTGTCATTTGATTTATTCAATTAGTTAGTAGTTAAGTAGTAGTTACTGGTTATATTCTCATGGGTATTATCATCACATATAATGCTCATTGCTTAATCAAGTGTACTGAACTGATGACTGTAGTTACTAGCTAGTTAGTCAATTAAAGGAAATATGTGTCAAATTGTACTGGAGATTAGATCAATATTTTCTATGACACTTCATCTGTGTTTGAATGAACTAGCTTTAAACTGTCTCTACTTCTAGTACTATAGCTGTTACAATCATAGCTACTTTAATTATAATAAAACCGGCGCAAATAATTTTGAGTAAGTTTAACTAGTTGAAATAATCCAATTTTACTATAAAACTTTATTCACTTGCCACAAATGCTGCACCAGCCACAAATAATTGTGTTATATTATAATAACTACAATATTAACTAGTTAATTAGTCACTTCTTTACTGTCTGTCTATTTATCAATATATTTAGCACACTTACTGCATGACTGCATTACACTATCTGCAATGTCATTCTAATAGTCCTTATAATCAGTTACATTACAATTACAATACTCATCAATATCTCTCATAAAGTAGTGGCCGACGTAGCATCTTCATTTCCCAGCCATAATAATAAAAAATATTTTCACTACATTAAAAATACAACTTTTTAACCAACTTCATGAAGAACTGGAAAGTGGTTCAAATGCCGCAGTGAACGTCTTTATAATCAATGGCTTGATGGATGAACAAGAAATTGTTTCAATTTATCAGCCATCCAAAAAGACCCAAATCACTGTCTAGCATCACTTTTCTATTTCTTTATGTATATAAATCTGTTTATGCTTTTTGGAAGTTAAAGCTTTTGATTCAGTCAGTTTGATTTGAGTCTTATCTACTTTAACTCTCTTTTAATACAGATTGATAGCAAACTCAACACATCTTCAAACGGAGTTTGTTGTTTATGAGCTTCAAAACAACAAATCTAAAGGCTTAAGATGACACTTTTGATAATTTTACTCTTATTACATAGTTTGATAGTTCTCTAGTTTAATTAAATATCATCATCATTCTAGTTGTTATTATATATACAAACACTTAAAGCTAAATTACTAATTATTTAGACTCTTCTTCTTCATAAGGTATTAAAGCATTATTTTTCTCTAATAATTCAACCAATTCTCCAGTTTGAGCCATTGAAGTGACAATATCACATCCACCAATAAATTCCTTATCAACATATAGTTGTGGGATGGTTGGCCATTCACTAAACTCTTTTATTCCATCACGTAATTCTTGATCTTCCAAGACATTATAAGCAGCAAATTTAGCAGGATCAACACCAACTTGACCTAATAAATTTATGGTGTTTCTTGAAAACCCACATTGAGGAAACTCAGGGGTACCTTTCATGAATAGCACAACTGGTGCTGATGCAATGGCACTTTCAATGGCTTCTTTTGTCTCTGTAGATAATAATCTTCTTGTGAAATTGAAATTGAATTTTAAACCATTTTTTGAAGTAGAAAAAATTGGTTTTGAAGACTAAAAAAAAAAATTGTTATTATTCTAAAAGCATTCCCTTTCTACTATGGACCATTTAAGCTTACTTTCAAAGCAGAATTGGCTGCGAATTTGAACATTTTGCTGTTTCTTTCTCGTTATAAAATTTAATTACAAATTTTTTTTGGGAAGTGAATTGGAAATTATAGGAAAAA
>JAJMAV010000075.1:0-51734 GCA_030565045.1 Starmera caribaea
CAAAGTCGCTCAACTTTGGAGTTTTTTTGCTGAAACTTCACACATATGTAGCTCTGAGCAGGCCATTGCCCCTACCCCTTTCACCACCGCTACCACCCCTCTGGTTGTGTAGTTATCGTAATTTCAAAATAAAAAACCCGAAGATTACATAAGCAAACTATTTTTCACGAAGAATTTTGGGAGCTCTCGTTATTAGTGTGTGGCAAGTGAAGTCAGTTTTTGAACAAAACTGAATTATAATTTGCACTTTTTGAGATTAAATTAATCACACGCCTGCACGGCCGGCGGCGCGCGGCCATTAATAGAATTTAGATATGAATATAATGATGATCGATATATAATCTTTGATGCTAATACTGTACAGCTTGCACAGTGATTTTGCAGGTATAAAAAAGTTTTCATAAACTATTCTAGTGATGAGGACATGACTAGTAAATTCTGGAAATCGTTGCAAATATTCAGAAAAAAGGGTAAAATGATTCCATATATTACAGATTGAATCTATATTTTCTGTAAGCTCAAAAATATATTGACTTCAATTGAGACATCTTTCTTAATTCAAACTTCGTGGTAAAAATTAAAATCTCTCAAGATCTACGAATGATGGATTGCTAGGGACTCAAAGATACCTTTTAACTTTAAATCTCAGTCGACACTTGGATTGCTTAATTCTGTAGCCTGTTCTTTCTGTTGATAATTAATTCGTTAGTATTTAAATCATAGCTTCGGTTGATGTTGAGAACCGAATCAAATTTTAAGTTTTTACAGTTTGAATCTTAGAAGCAAGATTTTGTCATAGTTTTGAAAATTGAAAACAGAAACTAAAATTTAAATCTCAACAATAGAATAACCGCATAAATTTGTTAATTCCTAGTCTCCTTTGAAGACCTACTTTTAAAAACAGTATTAGAGGCCCTAGAAAACTAGTTCAGTCTTCAAGGAGTTTGGAAATTTCATTGCGAAGTTGAAAGAAGGTCTTGCCTTATTGTATTACAAGTAAAACCAGATACATTTGTTATTACAGAATTGTAAAAAAAACCATCGACCAAAATATCAAAGTAAAAACGGTTTCATTAAACAAGAAACTCGATCTCACTCCTCAGGTACCTCGTAAACCAGCAAGTCCCCCAAATTAATCCGAATACTTGAACCAGACCCCAAATTGCTACAAAAAAACCTTTCACATTCAAGATCCCGGCATGCAACAGGCCCTTAGCAAGTGACCGCTGTAATTAATCCTAATGGACATTGGAAACCCAACTTCCAAGCAGTTTTGAGTAAATTTAGGCTCTCTGTCTTCTCTTCCACTCTTCGATTTAACCGACAACAATTAAGAGTTATAATTTTAGACGACCAGGTCCGGGACACAAAACTGAGATCTGGTCCCTGGACAAATAGAAAAGTGACACAAAAATTTAGACCCGTTATTTCTTGGTAAGTTTGTAGCTACAGCCTAGTACCTACCCCTGACCAATTACTAGTTCAAGATAGTCAATAGTCCGTATGTTTGTGCCAGCCAAAGATATTGCAATGAAATGGTTACCAGGAGCAAAAAATCATTAAAATCAATCATTTAATAAGTAAAGTATCCACTAAAACTAAAAATTAATCATTACTATCATTGAAAATGATCAATCACATTGTTGCGACTAAAGTCTAAGAGTTACTCCAATTGTTCAACAACTGGTTTATTATCATTCCACTCTTTAGCAGTAACAGCCAATCTTTGATGTTTGTACAGTGGAGGTTGTCTAACAATATCTTTTCTTCTCAAAACATATGTTTGAATATCATGCCATAATTCAACAGTTTGATATTTTGCATGTTGTATAGCTGGAACATCAAACACTTCATCTAATTCTTCCAAAGTCAAAGATTTTGTTTCTGGGACCAACCATAAAACCAAAAAGAAACCAACAAAATTCCAAGCAGCATACCAACCAAAAGCACCTTGTGGAGTAAAAGCATCCTTTAGTGATGGCCAAGTAATAGCCAATACAAAATTCCAAAACCACATATGTGAAGATGTTAATGAAGTACCCAAAGATCTGACATATAATGGAAAAGATTCAGCTGTGTATAAAACAGTAACAACACCCGAACCAAATGAATAGAAAATAGTGTATAAATAGATACCTAGAGTAATAGATGCAATTCTTCCAGTTTGATGTACAACTGGGATATAAAATGAAAACCCAGTCATGAATAAGAATAGACACATGAATGGGAATGTAATCAATAGCAAAAATCTTCTTCCATATTTATCAATTGTATAGAAAGCAGGAATAGCAAAAACAGTGTTCAAAACACCAAAACCAACAGATGCACCTAAAGCACTAATTTGACTGAAATGAGCCTCGACAAAAATTGTTGAAGAGTAATAAGCAATGACATTGATACCACAGAATTGTTGCATAAAAGTGACAACAATTGAAGCGACTGTAGCATTTCTGTTTCTTCTAATGGTAAATAATTCTTTGACTCTTTGTAATGTTGGAACATCAAATGATTCTTCTTCTTGTAACAAAACATGTTGATAGAATAAATCTCTTGCTGCACAGACTTTATGATTTCTAATTGATTTTAAAGAGTCATAGGCATCATGATAACGACCTTTACCCATCAACCAACGTGGGGATTCAGGAATGAATGGGATTTGAAATAAAGCAATGGTAGCTGGTAACATAGCAGAACCTAACATTAATCTCCAATTTAAACCACCACCAATGCCATGAGCTGGAACATGATAAAATGCTAAACCAAAAATGTAACCAACAAAAATACCAATTGCCGTAAAAAATTGCCATTGCATTGAAATTGCACCTCTAATTGAAGCTGGTGCTGCTTCTGATGAATAAACAGGAATAGTAGCTGATTTTGGACCAATACCAAACCCACCTAAAAACGCACGAGCAATGAATAAATGATACCAAGTGTTGGTGAAAGCTTGCCAAAAACATGTTAAAGCAGAAACAAGACATGAGAAGAAGATGACTTTTTTTCTACCAAATCTTCTATTTAATGGATCTGTAATCAATGAGGAAACAAAAGCACAAAACAAATATGGAGAACCTGTAACTAAACCACCAATCCAATTTGATCTTTTATCACCATTATTAATTCCCATATAATCTGGATAAAATAATAAAGCACCACTAATCACTGATTCATCCATACCTTGAGTAGCAGCACATAATGACACAGCAACAACAACTTGAAACAATTTTCTTGTAATCTTCCAAGGATGATGGATCTCATTGTATAAAACTTTCTTTTCTTCATCACTTAGAAATTTCATTGATTCATAAGCTTTTGGAGTTCTTGCAATTGCTGCACCTCTTGCAAATAATTCCGGGTCTTCTAAATTGTATTTTATGGCAAAAGATCTACCCATCTCCATTACAGTTTCTTGATCATATTGAGTTAAGATGTTTTCATTTTCTAAGATTTGTTCCATAACAGAATTATTTTCAGATGTATTTGAATCATTTCCACTAAATAAACCACCTTCTGGTTTCTCATTTAAAGTATTAGAAGACATGATGATGTATTTCTACTGATGATTTATTATATTGGAAAAAAAGAGTCATGAGTCTACGATCAATCTGGGGATTCTTAAAGTATTTATATAGTTAGAAATGATTAAAGCTATTACTTATTTGAGTTACAAATTAGCGGACTGGGTTAAACCACATTGAATTGGAACTTTTCAAGACCCACAATTAAAAAAACATTGAAACTGGGTTTATGCATAGATGACCTGAAGGGAAACGGGATATTGATATCTATTGTTGTTGAAGATGTACAGACTTCAGTACTGTCAATAATCTAATAAAATTGTATAATTTTGAAGGTTGGGGAGTGCATATAAGAGACTAAAAAAAGTATCAACATGTCTCACGGAAGATAGGCGGGTGAAATGGAGACAAAGAAGAACTTCCAACTGTAGCCTGTTTGAACTTTGATATCAATGGAGTCGTTAAATGCCAAATTGGGTAGCGGAAACTAACAAATTTTCAGCTTATTGTTCAATTGTTTCTTACACAAGTAGTTCTTTGGAACTGATTGGCACTAAACCGTTTTATCAATCAGTAGCAGTAGCTTAAACATCTTGAGACTCGGACGGACCCACTTCATTAAGAATCACAAGCTGTAAATCAACTTTCAAGTTTCCAGTGTAAATCGAATCTGTTAATTATGCTAATGCAGCCAGCTGCAAGGGCAGGAAAATTCTGGGGTGCCTTAAAACCTAGTCTCTGAATCTCAGATTCTTGAAAGTTCAAACTTCAAAGTTCAAACTACCTCAAATTTTGCAAGATCCAAGTTATGGTTATCGCCATTAACGTTTTGCGTGAAACACAAGACATCTATGTGATGGCAAGTAACAACACTAGTAAAAAGGATTATTCTACATACAACTGTGAATTTTGGAAAGACAATTGGAAATTCTCTGGACTCAAATTTCACGATACATAACTGGCAACAGGCCGAACATCACAAAGCCATTATTTCCAAGTTCCCTGAATTTTGTTCCTTGGAGTAAAATTTATGGGGTTAAGTAACAGCCATGTCAAAAAAGACTCATACTCATACTAGATACTAGATAGTAGAGACTGAATTTCAAAAAGAGGACACTAGACACTGTGGACTTTTGGAAAAAAAAAGAGAAAAGAGAGTTTACTTGAAACAAAGATCTTATAATGTTCATGTAGTAGTCAATTGAGTGTTTTGTAAGCTACAAGTTACAACATAGCTATTCATCTTTAATCAACAACGGTATCAGAAAAAGATTAAGAAGGTAACCGTTGGTCACAAAACATAAACTTCATGAAACTTGAATCTTCAAAGTTGAAATCTTCTTTTCAGGAACAAAAATTCCACGTTTAAGCATCTAGTCTCTTGTTAGAAAAAGATTTTTCTATTTTTTAGAGCTGTGGTGTTTACTGCTCAATAACCAGAACTCGGCGAGACAAATCGATGGTTTGTGCATTCAAAAAAATTGATCATCTATTTAAACATAGATAAGATTGGTGGAGTTGGAAGAAACATTGGTCATCTATGGACACTACTTGAAGTGGTGTCGTTAGCCTTTAGGTGATGTTCATTTCAGCTCCAATTGATGTAGGTTTAGTTAGTTCTCTTCAGATAGTTGTAAATTGTTATTATTAACATATTCGTGAGTCCCACTTTCAATGTCTCAGACCCAGATCTCTAGTCTCACTTGTAAATGCCGGCAGCGGTTTATTCTGTCAAAAATCAAAAGTCAAATTGGCGACAGGACAATTGTTCCAGTAAACCTCACTGTTATGTATAGCTGGATTACAAGTCAACCAACAAAACAGAACCTAATGAACAAATAAAAGATGTCTCAACAATTACAACTTATAATTGATAGCAAACCATTAATTAAACACAGTCAAAGCTAAATAGTGAACAATAAACATTGTACACCCACCCAGATATTCAAGAAGTCATCTATGCATGAAACCACTGGCCAACTTAACGTTAGAAACCACTGGCACACTCCACCAACTTCCTAGAAAACACACCAATTAAAGACAAACTTGGGTCTATGAACCTCCACTTCTCAGAGGGACACGTAGTGTTACGGTATACTGTAGTATGGGGCATTTGGCCATTGGCAAATGGTAAATGCTTTGACGCATTGACCCCATATGTAGTTACTAGTTATTAGTGAGACTCGATAAGTCGACGCAAATCGTACACCACCCCAGAATTCAGGTGGATCAATTAAGGATACATTGATGATTGCAGCTTATTCAGTGGCAATGAATAGCGAACATTGAATGAAATTTGAATTTATGAAGCTGCTATTTAGTATTTGGTAGTTACAACTTACTAGAACTACTTTTATTCACTTCACCAAAAACTCCATGAATTTTGTAGACCATTGCCTGTAGCTAGGTCTATTGTTCCTGTTTCTGTTTCTAAAGTAAATTGTAATTAACGGTCTTGAAAAACTGCAAACCCAAAAGTTAAGACTGAATATTTTCTACTGCTTTTAGAATTATGAAGTAGGAAATGCGTCTCGAGTTACTAAAATGATGTAAACAGACAAGCAGATTGCAAACTTCTTAATATTAGTAAAACTCAGTATATAATCTATAAAATGCAAACAACAATTCAGTAAACCAAATACAAATTAGACAGAACAGTAACCACCATCAATTCTGATGTCAGAACCGGATGTGTATGTAGAAGCATTGGAAGCCAAGTATAAGTAAGCACCAACCAATTCTTGTGGTAAAGCTTCTCTACCAAATGGAATCAAAGACCACCATTTAGCTCTGACTTCAGTTGATAAGAAGTCAGATAACCCACTGTCAACATAACCTGGACTAACAGTGTTGACTCTAGCAAAACCGGCCCATTCAACAGCCAAAGATCTACCTAAATGTAAACAACCAGCTTTGGCAGTGTTATAACAAGTTTGATAATTTGGAACGTTAACAATATGACCAGACATTGAAGCTGTGATGATGAAAGAACCTGAACCGTTTTTCTTGAAAATTTCACCAACTGATCTTGCACAGTAGTAAACAGCATTTAAATCAACATCAATCAATCTTTTCCAAGTTTCTGGACCTTTAGCATTTTTCTCTTCATTTAGAATAGCACCGTCTTCCCAAACAATACCAGCATTGGCAACAAAAACATCAATAGTACCAAAATCAGCTTCAACTTGTTTGACAACATCATAAACTTGCTCATAGGAACTAACATCAACTTTATAAGCTTCAACTTTTAAGCCATATGTAGCACTTAATTTTTTAGCAGTTTCTTGGGCAAGTTCAACTCTGAAATCAAGAATTGCAATTTCTGCACCAGCTTGTAAATAACATTCTGAGATAGCATAACCAATTCCTCTTGCACCACCAGTGATAACAGCAACTTTACCTTTTAATGAGAAATTATCAAAGATGTTATCAGCTAATTTAGGTGCTGGTCTTGGTAATGGGTCTTTCATATCTTCTAAGATGTATGATTTGTAAATTGTAGCATCGGTGGATTCTGCTAAAGTCATTGTGTTGAATGTGATTGCAAATTATTATTTCTGGAGGAAGAACAAGAGAGAGAAAATTCAGGATTTCAACTCGCTTTATATTTGTTCCAAGTTCCAACCTTAAAGCTAAATATTTTTTTTTTTGAATCCCCAGATCTAATTTCCAAAAGAAACGTTTGACGACTTGGAATCTGCAATAATTTTTAATTCGCCAATCCCACTTTTTTTTGTGGAATGGGGAAAGACCAAGCAAAGTCCAACAGATATGAAACTGGTTCCCGACCGGCCCATCACACCATCCTTAACCCACTAATTTCAATGAAAATAACTCAACTAACAGCATATAAAACACGTCTTCCACTATCAATTCTTCTCTTTGACTGGAAATTTTGAAATTTGCGCTACAGAAGGTGCCAAAGGTCATCTATACAGCAGACTGCAGACATGCGCATCTATTGATCCGGGGAAGCTTTAATTTGTCCTTGGGTCTTGGCAAGATACGAACAATAGAAAAATAAGAGAGACCTGGGACTTGAGCCTAAATTTGGAAGACTAGGAAATTAATCCAAAATTAAGACATTTGTTGAATCATGGACAATAGGCATTCTCTTCTAGAAATCAGTGTCAAGTTTTAACAGGATACAGGACAAAGGAAAAAAAAGATAGTTAGGACCGACCAGCTTTTCCGTTAACCGCATAAGCTCAAATACATTGATCATCTATTCATATAGTAGGCGAGCCAAATGTACTACAACCAAAATTTTATAGATGACAGTAATAGATGACTACCAAAATTCACCGCCAGCTACAACTGTAATTAATTTATTCAACTTTTATTACCAGTTATGTATTTAACAATAAGCAGCAGGATCGCTCATAAATTAATCACAAATTTCTTTAAATTCAATAGAGTAGATTTAGTCTCTTGTTCTTCTTTTGAATCTTTTTGTTGTTCTTCCTTTTTCATTATTCTTTTTAATAATTTATCAATACCTTCAATCAAAAATTGTTTCTTGGTGTCATCAATCAGACTTAGATCAGTCTCAAGAATTTTAATTATAACTAAAGATGAAATTGAAATGATATCATTACTTAAACCATGTTCAATAGTTTTATCCAATAATTCTTTAACTGAAACACTATTTGACAAATTATAACGGTCCAATGATAATTTATATAAAAACTCAAACGCTGTTTTTCTAATTTCCAATGCTTTATCAACTTTATGCTTAAATGGCCCAATAACCATGACTTCTTCATATTGTTTCTTCTTTGGCAATTCTTTATAGACAAGTGGCAAAATTTTCGATAATTGTCCTGATAACATATCAGATTGATTGTTTAACACAGTGATTAATGTTAACATTGAAACTTGTTTGATTTTCAAATTTTCATTCGGTATTAAATTGAACACTTGAGTTAACAATGTTTCAATTAATTCTATTGATAAAATATTGTCATATGCTAATATGAATTTGATTGCTGAAACAATGGTATAAATAATGGATTCAGATTTTGATGTCAATAATTCTGAGGATTGGTTGTAAAAAATATTCGTATCATTGTTATTCATTAAAATTAATCCTAAGTCTTCTGCTGCAATTTTACAAATTGATTCATTAATACCTGAATCTAATTTAGCTAATATTTTATAAATTGAGTTCCAAATCTTATTGAATTGTTCAAATTTCAACCCATTTTTATCTTTCAAAATTTCATTCAATGAAATTAGTAACATTTCAGTGTACACACCACTTGATAATTTTGCTAAAAGTGAATCTAGTTCTTCATCTAAAGTTCTTAAAATCATTTTACCTAAAGCTTGTGCTGCAACAATTGAGGTTTCTTCATTATCAAACAAACCAACAAAAGTATCAAAGTTAATTAAACTCAATTGCTTGAATTTACCAATATTTCCTAGGATCCTAATGTTGAATAATAAATTAACACCATTTATTAATTCTTGTTCTCTGGCAACAATGTAATCATCCAAATTCAAAAACAAAACTAGATCAGATAAAATATTGATATTTTTACTATTCAAAGGATCTTTCTCCAAAAATGGAATTAAATCAACACCAATTTTTCTTGAAATTTCAATCAATGATTCATCACCAATATCTTCAATTGAATCTGCTTTCAAGAAAATTTTATTTAAAGTCTTTGGATCAAAGTCTAAACGTGCTAAAACTCTCAAAACTTGAGACTGTGATGATAAATTCTCTTCAAAAATCTTTAGTAAAATTTCACTAATTGATGATTGATCAATCTTGAAAAAATTGGCAATAATATTTAATGAATCAATTATATCTGATGAATAGGTTTTATTTGTTAATAATTTTTGATATATTGAAACTATCTCATTGATAACGGAGACATCAATTGACTGATTATAAATTTCAACAAGTTTAGAAACTGATGAAATTGTTGTTATTATCAAAGGTTCATAGCTTAAGGTGGTTGTGAATAATGATAAAATCTTATGAAGTTCATTTACTGGTAAAGTTCTCAATAAACCTAATTGTGAGATTGCAGTATTTCTCAATTCACTTTCATTTTTGCTTGAAAATGCAATTTCAATAATTGAATTGATTAATTTTTCATTATAAATCAAATTTAATAAGTCAACTGAAGTATTGATTGAATTTAGTACACTGATATAATTTTTACTGACCAGTCCACTATCAATCATGTCAATAACGAAATCAATTTCATCACCAAAATACTGTAAATCATTGTTTGATAAAACAGATGAATAAAATTTCAATAAATCTAAATTCAAACCAAAATTATGGGTTCTAACGCAAACCAACAATCTTTTCAACTCATCATCCAATCTATTGAAAGTTTGGAAAAACTTCAAATAAACGTTATATTTATTGATATTTGTTTGCTTGATTTTTGATAGTTCTTTAATGAATTTAGTAACAATTTTGGCTCTTGATTTATTCAATTGAGACAAAATATCATCACTTGAGTCAATCATAACAATATCTGTTGAACCTCTTCTTTTTCTTGAAGATCTTTTACCACTTTGTTGTTTCAAAGTCATAGTGGTGATGACTTCTAAAGCATGAATTTTCTCAAAAGATGCAGTTTCAGAAGTGTCAGAGATTGAATCAATTAGTAAACTAAAAATACCATTTTCAAAAATTTTATTTATCAAGACAGGATAAGTTTCTGATAAGGTTGAAGTTAATTTAGCAGCTTGTTTTCTTAGTCTCCAAGTATTATCATCGATTTCATCTTCTAAATCATCAAAGTCATCATCATCCTCAAAATCATCCTCGATGTCCTCATCTTCATCTTCCTCTTCATCAGAATAACTATTTGTATAAGGGTCATAAACTAGAAATCTCTTTATAATTGAAATTACTTGATCAGTGAAGTTTAAAAAGTCATTAGATGAGTCAACTAGGTTTTCAACAAATTGCAAAACATTAAATCTAACATCATCAATTGCAGATTGATCATCATCTAATTCTTCTTGTTCCAAAGATAAATGCATGATTGCAAAATTCATAAACTCAGGTAAATTTCTAGCAAAAAATGAATTTTTCAGCTTTGATAATGAGATGAAAATTGACAAGACTAAGTTAGTTTTCTTGAAATCATTATCATTATTGTATTCATAGATTCTTGAAATAATTTGATCAAACTCTAATGTATCAATTGAATTTATCAATAAACCTAAAGTAATTACTGATTTTTTACTTATGATATTTTCACCTTCAAATGCAGTTTTGATTAAACTTGAATAGATTAAAAGTTTTTGTGATTTTGATAAATTGGCACCAAGTTTTTTGATCATATCTGTAAGAATCTCAATTGTGTCCAATGACTTAATAACAAACTCCTCTGTTGGTATTAATTTTGGTAATAAAGTTTCACTGATTCTTTCACCAGTGGTTACTTGTTTAATATTCAAGTTTTTAATAACTTCAGCAATAGCCATTGTATGTGTTGATGTGGTGATTGAGTCCAAAGATGAATTGTCTTTTTCTTGTGTGTCTTTATTATTTAGATTTCTCAAGATACTTAAGATTTCATTATCATCTAAACTTGCCACCAAAGGTTTCAAACATTTTAGCGCTTCATTTTGAACATCTGTATTTGAGTCTTCTAAGCTCTGCAAGATGATTTTGGTAATTTTGGCTGAGTATATGTTGACATTGTTGATGATTAGATGATGTTCATTCAATAAAGAATTTAAATCATTTAGAGCCATAAATCTTAAATCAGGATCAAAGTCCTTGGACTTCAAGATAATCTGGTTGAGCTTGTCGTCCACTCGCTGAAAATCTGTAGACATCTTCTGCTGTTTGTGCTGTTGATCTGTAGCGAATGTGTGGAGTGCAATTGAGTTCGATGGCGTTACTGTGTTTATTTTGATTTTTTCTAAGTGATCAAAATTGAAATGAATCTTCAGAAGAGCGGGTAATTTTGATATTGAATGAACTAGAGAATTACAACGAGATTGATTATTACAGATGTTGTCTAGCAGACAATTGACACTACCAGTAGTTGAGTAGCAGGCAAGGTTGTGAGCTAAAAAAATAATCACAACATGAGCAAACAGAAAACCAAATTTATTTTATTTAGTATAATTACACAATCCCATTCTTTTATTTCTTTTCTTTCTTTTCCTTCTTTTCATCCTTTTCCTTTTTATCTTTCTTCTCTTTTTTCTCTTCTTTCTTTTCTTTCTTTTCTTTCTTCTCTTTCTTTTCTTTCTTCTCGTCTTTTGATTTTTTCTCCTTCACTTTATCTTCCACTTTCTCACTTTCAGCTGTAACTTCACCATATGAATCAGAAGCATTAGCTTTCAAAGCAGCAATAGATTCACGGTATCTTTTAGCTTTCAATTCTCTATTCGTCAACACTTCAATACGATCTTCTTCAGTGATAAAATCTGTAACTTCAACTTCTTCTATTATCAAATTATTCAAAGGTGTCTCCTCTGTATCTGCCACACTAACATTATCATTATTTGTTTCATGTTGCGTCATTTCAGTGGCTACAGTTTCATCTGCCAAAACTTCATTTGAATCAATTGAACTTTGAGCAGAAGTTGGAGCTTGAGTAGAAGCAACATCTTGATCTTGTGCATCAATGCCCTTTAGTTCCACAACTTCTCCTGATGTATTATATATGATCTTTTTGGCTCTGATGGCGTATGATGAGTCGACGGTCACTTGTTCAGGTTGTGGTTTCTCTTGTTTCTTTGTTTTCATTGTACCTGTTTTGGATTCAGTGGATTCAGCACTACCAGCATCAGTGGCTGTATCGGTTATTGCAGTTGTAGCATCAGTAACATCAGTAGCAGCAGATTGCTCCTGCATTTTGTTCCATGTAGCAGCAACTTGTTTCATTTTTTCAACTATTCTATCTTTGCTTCCACCTTGTAACCCAACAAGGTAATTTATTAGATAAATTTCATATGAATCTTCAATAAACTGAATATGTTTGAGAATCCAGTTCTGTTTCTGTTTAGAGAACTTCCAGTTGTCACGGTCGGTGGAGTATGTTCTCAAGTACACAAGTTGATCCTTCTCAGGTGGTGGAGGTCTTTCAGACTTCGGCAGCTTGACTCTCTTTGGTGCTTTTTTCCCATCTCCAGTAGTACCACTGCCAGAACCACTGGTAGTACCTTCTTCCAACGCTCTTTTTCTCTTGTTGATCTGCTTGGCCTGTTTGGCACTTAGTTTACCTGAGTCCAAATGTGTGGTTGTGATGGCTAGTGGATCAGTCTCCAACTCAGCTTTCACCTGAAGCCCGATTCTCTTCCATGCAGGGACGTGTTCGGTCATTCTTTTTCAATATTTCTGATTCAGTGAAGTCCTATACAACAATCAAGCAGCTATCCAGTCAACAAGCAGCAGGATAAACAGTTTAATCAGCTTCAATCAGCTTCAAATAACTGAAATTTCTACTGTCTTCATACACCAAAAAAATATTCCTGCAAGAAAATATTTTAGCGCCGGGTAAGCTCATCGCCAGATTTTTTTTTTTTTTTTTTCTTCTCAGGGCCTCAGCTATATAAAGCAGAGAGGCAGCACTTCTTTCCAGAATTATTTTGCAACAAATATTCGTTCAGCAGTCGCTGGAAAGACAGGTTCCTGCTGACGCTACGGCGTGATGCGCGGTGTGTCTGCCACTGGTTGTTTCAATCAGTGATGGAGGTGACACCGTGTGCTGGATCTGTCTGGCTGCGAGAATAACTATTTACACGGTTTGAGTCGAGCACAGTTGTGTCCTTTGGCACCTGTAGGTGTTCGATATAGAAGTTCGTAAACATTTTAGTCATCAATATCTTTATAGAGTGAGTAGTCACTAGACTACAGTGTATAGTTGTATCAATGTTTTATGGAATCAATTTGCTCAAATGTAGCTTTCCAAAATTGGCTGAATCCCCATTAATAAAGGTCAGATACTTTTGAAAAATGGTCATAATTGCTGAAATAAAGTTATTTGATCAATTTTCAATTTTAAACAGATCACTCAAACAACTCTACCAAACTGACTTCCTTACTCACCAAAAACACCATATCAATAGCTAAAACAATGCCATTGCTTAGCAACACAACCACAAAGTTCCAAAAGATCGATGCATTAATCATGGACTGGGATGAAACTGTCACGGAAAAGGACACTATTGCCCTCGTTGCTGAAGCTGCGTATCTTACAAAACCTTCATTTCCATTACCATGGTCACATTTCTGTGAATTGTATTACTCTAATTACAAACAATTCACTCAAGATTTTGGAGAAAGATCAACTTTAGAAGATGAATTAAAATTCCAACAAAATTTGAAAATTGTCGAATTAAGTTCGGTTAATGAATACGTTGGTTTACAACTTTTCAAAGATGTCACACACGATACGTTAATCAAACAAGCCGATAAAATCTCCATAAGAAACAATTTCTTCAAAATTTTTGATGAACTTTATAATAAGAAAACTCCTATAATAATATTGAGTTGTAATTGGACCTCTTTGATGATGAGAAAAATCTTTCATGACCATGGGTACGAGGTCAATGAACATTTCAAGATAATAACAAATGAATTCCATCACTCAGATTCCACACTAACAGGTGAGGTCACCGAAAATCAATCATCTATAAGGACAGGTTCTGATAAAGTTTATCATGTACGTAAAATAATGGAAGATTTGAGAAAGGATAATATAATCGATGGGATCTATTATATTGGTGATAGTACAACAGATATTTTACCAATGTTAGAAACTGATTATGGAATAGTTATTGGAAATGGTTCTGCAATTAAAACTTTACAACACCTTAAAATTCCATTTGATGAAAATATTCAAGGTGATTCAAGAATCAAACATATCCAAGATTGGATAGAATTAGAAGAATTAATTTAAACGTTTCATTTCATTTTCAATCTCATAATTATCACACCTCTATATACTTATCAACTCTAACCAATCCTTCTCCTGAATTACTCCATGAAATATAATTAGGTGAATATTTCAATAATTCATCCAACGCTGGAACTTTCCTCTTAGTCTCCCCATCAATAACAACAGCATGATCATCATATTCACCCCAATTACAAGAAACTTTGATACCCAACTTATTTTCTGGTGAATTTATTGGTTCTTCTGCATCTCCATCTTCTAACCATTTAGGTATCCATTGAATACCAATTGTATATGAATTTAATGTCCAATTTAATTTATGTAATTGTACAGTATCAATACCATTTAACCATTTGAAAACATCATTCCCAGAGGAATCTTTACTTGGTCCAGATGGTAATGAAACATATTCTGCATTCATCATTGAGTTTGATTTATTACTAAACTCATTATTGTTATGATAAATTGTAACAAATTTAACTGGTGATTTATCAACACCATGTTTAAACGAGCTTGAATTAAATGATAAATAACAATTTCTATTATCAACTGCTTCAATTGAAATTTTAGCAAATAATGGTGTATATGGAGAACGATTCTCATCAACCTCATGAACTAATGAAACGTTCAAATATGAATCAAACAAATTTTCCTTTGTTGAGCCATCAACCAAGTAAGGTCTTTCCGATTCATAATAACATGATTCCATACCGTTCATTGAAGGAACACAACTGATTGAATTATTGGAAATTTTAATTGATGGTAAATCTTTTAAAATTGGTTTAGCTAAACCCTCTCTCGTGTAAGTTCTCACTGTTGGAATTTGACCACCATCTAAATCAACAATTTGTTGGAACCTAATTTTTAATGGTGATGTTGTAGTGAATGGAGGTAAAATCATTGAAATAAAAGTTCCAACAACAATCACAACAATCAATAAAATGGCAAATAATGAGTTTAATTTGTAAGAGAAACTCAAGATTGGCAACGATATTAATAAACTTGAAACTAATAAAACGAATGATAAAAATTGAGTTGCCTCTGAACTTTCTTGAACAGTTTGATTTAAACCTTCAAAAATCAAATTGATTGAAAGATAACTCATTAATAGATTGAAGGGAACTAGGATCAAATATTGTAAACTCCAATCATAGCCTGTTGAATCATGAATTTGATCATCTAACTCTTCCTGTTTAGACATGACAACCGGTGGAGCAACTAAAGGTGAATTCTCATCAATTGGGTTCCCATTCTCATCAACGTTTTCTTCAATCCTTTGATATGTACTCAAATGAACTTTCTTTGGAGTTGTGATAATAACACTAACCAAACCAAATATGACAGAAATGGAGTAAAATATGTATAAAATTGTAATCAAGTATCCACCAGTTGAAACACTAAAGTGTTGACCTTCTTTGAAAGTAAAATACACCAAAAAAATCCATAACAGCATGAAAATGTCCAATGACAACACTAGTTTCAAGTCTTTAATCGGCCATAAAAATTGACTAGATGTTAAAATGACATAATTAACAAATATAAAAGTAGCTGATAATGTTATCAAAGGTAAATGGAAATTTCTTGACACTAATAATGGATTGAAATAATTAATCAAATCATTAACAATCTTAGTGAAAAAACTTGCAATTAAAACAGAAACTGGTAATCTTGCAAATGAATAACCAACTTCCCAAGTAGTAACAAATAATGCTAAAACAATTAACACAATCGGAACACAAATTAATAACACCACATCAAAAGTAAATAATTTTTTCAATGGCAAGACTATGAAATAAACACCCAAAATATCGAAAAAAACAGCTTGCTCATCAGTATCTTGAACAAATTCACTATTAGCTAAATTTTCAACATAATCCAAAGAATTAGATAACATATGCCACAATGCATTTTTAGAAGAGAATTTGATACTATCAGAACCAGTATGATACAATGATCTTGGTTTATAAAAGGCAATATCAACACCTCTTAATCCAGCATCTTTATAAACTTTGTAATCAGTTTCACTATGAACTAATCCACTTGCAAAACCTTGTTGGAAAATTGATGTACCAAATGGAGATTTAACAGAATCATAAAATTTAGCTACTCCATAATCAGTGGTTCTAAACAAGATTGCACGTTCTCCTGTACCGGTACCTTCTAAATTGATAAAATAATTGACTTTTCTGAACCAAGGATGAGATAAAAATGCAATTGCTCCATATAGTCCAAACTCTTCATTGTTATTGAAATTGAAAATCAATGTTCTTAAAGGTTGTTTACCAGAAGTGCCATAATGTTCCAAAATTCCTAGCATTGATGCAACACCTGCTCCATCGTCTGTGGTTCCATAACCAGTTGGCACAGAATCATAATGGGAACTTAATAATAAGCCTGGTAAAGAAGGATCTTTACCTTCAATTTTAACCAGTACATTTGAACTTTCAAAATATTGAACATCATTGGGGAAATTGTTAGAAGTATTGAAATAATGTTGATGTAAGTAAAAACTTGACAATTTTGTATTCATATCATCTGAAATTTCTATGTAGTTTTTATTTTTAGCTAATGTTGTTGCCTTATTTAAAATATAATCATGTACGTCGTCATTGAAATGACTAGTGTATGGGTGTGGGTATTTGGAAATAAATTGTAAATCAGACCAAGATGATGTTAAAATTGATGGTTCTGAAGATGGCAATTTTAAAGCATTATATTTTGATAAATAGGTTAAAATCCCAACTGCAATGTAGGTGATGATGACAAAAAAAGTTAATGAAGTCTTTCTGAAACGGAACGTAGAATTGAGGAATTGCTTAAACTTGGTGATGTATTCAGAAGGTTTGTAGTGGTTGTTAGTGTCTTGCAAATGAATTGCGGATTGAGGATTGTCATGTTGTTCAGTGGCTGCTTGTTCTGCCTGCTGAGAGTTGGAAGATGTGTTAGGTTCTAGCGCAGTTGCAGAGTCATCACCCATATAAGATGACGGTTTAGTCATTTTCCAGCAAGCTAGCGATTGATCTCAAAGCAGAGTTGTATCTTGTTGCCTTATCCATGTTTTCATTTCATTACATAGTTCATATTGATAAAAAAATTAATAATTTCGACCGGGTTATGCTGATAGAGCTTTTATCACCATTCGAGTAGAGAGATAGAAGGAGTAACAGCAGTAAACAGAGACACAATATTGGTATAAGTAGCTAGGTGATACAATCAAGTAATAGCCATACTGTTGATGGTTACCACTGCAACGCCTTCTGCTACTCTTACTTCAAAATAAAGAAGGTCAAACAACTTTCAAACCGACACAAAACATCTCAGCCTCTACTAAATTAATATAGCTTGAGATAGCACTGTTTCATGAAAGTAAGTATTTATAAATACTGAAGTAAATGAATCAAGAATAGAACAAAAGTCCCTGCCTCAAATTTGAAACCTCCACAGCCTAAAAGACACTGCCAGTCGCGTCATGAAAACAGCCTGCTGGATGGCTGGTCTGCGTCTAATTGTCAGTGCGCGACAGCCTTCCACGCAGCGTATTGTTTACCTTTAACCGCATACAGCAGTGTAATGAGATCTGGTGGAATCAGTATAAATAAAATAAAATGGTACGCGTCTGTAGAGCTAGAAGTCTAGCATTGATCTGTCTAGACACACTCACGAGTCACAACTATACAGCTAGCGAACTACTTTTACACAACAACACAACATTCAAAATGCGTTTCAATTCAGCTCTTTTGGCTTTATCAGCTCTTCAACTCATCACTGCAACTGCCGTTACAGATGATTCTGGTAGTCTAGAAGGTACCACTGAAACAGAAGCTAAGGATACAGCTACTAAAGCCACCACTGAACTATACACAGAAAAGACTTTAGAAAAAACAGCTACTACTGCTACTACTGAAACCACACCAGATCAATACACTGAAACCACTCTTCATGACACAACTGCAACCACTGCAAACACAAATACAGCCACCACTACCGTATGGTGGACCCCATCTGTAACAGTCTGGTGGACACCTTCAGTTACCAAATGGTGGACTCCAAGCACAACTGCAACTGGGTCTACACTTGAAACTTCTTTAGTTTCCGGTACTAAATCCACACATACTTCTGGTAGTATAATAACATCATCAGGATCATCATCAGGATCATCATCATCATCAGCATCTTCATCAGCATCAGCATCATCTACACATTACAAAGTGAAAACTTCAGTGGAAGACATAACTGAAACCATTTCATATCAAAGTGGTACCAAAAGTGGTTTCTTAACAAAAACTTTACATTCAACATCAGTCTATACTTTATTCAATGAATCTTCAGGTGCAAACAATTTACATCAAATTGGTAACCAAAATGATATTAGACAATATGCTCTTCCAATAGCAGCAGCTGGTGTAGCGTTGATCATGGCTTGAACAACTTAATTTGCATATAGTTTAAATAAAAAATACTAGATTTTACTTTAATTAGCTGTATTATAACACTTTATAATCAAATTAACTATATCTAGTGCACTAAAAAAGTTAGTATTGTACTATTATGAGTTAAAACTGAAATGACCGTTCGACAACAGATTGCATACTTTAATTATAATGCTTATGAAGTACCGATTACAACTGGGTCGATTGTCATAATTAAATCAATGATAATTGATCAAAAACATTGCAATAATTAATATTATTCTTGAATTTAGAATGTTTAATTATAGTGGTTTTGTGTCAAGACTGAAGTAGAAAAATACTTGATAATTATTTCGATAAAAACAGGTTACTAATTAATTAGCAGCATTATAATCACACTGGCAACTAAACTCATAATTTATATAGTACAGCTAGTACAATCAATATACATTAATTGTACTCTATCGTGAGATCTATTCTTGTAGTGCATAAAATTTCAATCAAACTCACACTTGATTTCTATTAAATGTTGCTCATGATTTTATTGTTCATTTTATATAGTTATAAAAACAACCCGGCCGAATTTTTGTATGGAAATTTTCTGTAAAATCCGTGAGTTGGAGATTTTCAGAATTTTCAAAGATTTCAGTTGAGAGGCAGCTCATGACTTTTTTTTTTAATTAGAAAAATATTTGAAAAATTGAAAAAAAAAATTGGCTCAGAAACATAGAGAAACAGAGAACTAACTAGGCTTTATTTGCTGTTTTCAAAGCTTTCTAACCATTGTTTGAACGACAAGAACTATATTGGAACAAATTTATCAATTTTTCAACAGCTAAATCATCTTTCTTTCACCCACCAGAACTCAAATTTAACTCAATTTTCTTTGCTACCACCAACTACAACTACTCCACACTTTCAATAATGGTCCTTTGGTTCAAAAAACTACACTCTTATGATTTCAATTTTGAAACTGTCACAATGGCTTTTTTCAACAAGTACCCAAACCCATACTCTTCTCATGTTCAATCAGTAGACACAATTGAAAGATACATTAAAGATGGTCAACTTTATACAACAAGATTGATTAAGAAAAATGGGAAACTACCGAAATGGGTCCGTCCATTCTTGGGGAAAATATCACATACTTGGATTATTGAAAAAACTGTTTTGGATCCTCAAACTAAAACTTTGAAATCTTATACTAGAAATTTAGACCATACTTTAATCATGAGAGTGGAAGAATATACAACATATCAATATCAAGAAAAGGAGGATAAAACTACTGTCTTATATAATGTCAAATTCTCGTCTAGATTCAAAGGATTTGGCGTGAAGGAAAGAATTGAAGCTTGGTCTCATAATAGATTTCAAGAGAATATTAAAAATACAACCAACGGAATGGCATTTGTTATGAAAAGTTGGAAGGAAAGAAGAAATTTTATATGGCAACATAAACCTGTGCCCGTTGAAACAAGTTCCTAGTTACAATATATCAACAAACAACATTTTTTGTACCTTATTTGATTTCACACATGCGCGCATTTTTGTTTTTCAATTTTTATCCCCGTTGTTCATAGACCACTTATAATATCTTGAGGTTGGACTCTATTTACACACTATTATGTCAACATATTTCAGTTCATAAACTCATTATATATATATTTATATTAAAAGTACCCATGAAACCCTGTACTAATTAAAATATCACGCAAAATTCAAATCCCATCCTAGTTTTTTAACAATTTCATACCAATCAACACATTTAGTTCCATTTGGATCAATCAACCAAACTTGTTCCATGATCATCTTAACTTTCAAAACGTTTTTGAAAGTGTAACGAGTCATCAAATCATCAAACCTTTGTAACATTGAATCACGATCTTTCTTATTGATACAATTCATTCCTGCTATGAATAAGGGGAAACATAAGGAACTTTCAACGTATGATTTTAAGACAATATCAAGACATTTTAACAACTCATACAAAATAAACTGTGATTCTAATGATGATGGATTTAATCTCAGTACTGATTGTCTTAAATGTAATTTAGCAGTTAATTGAAATAGTTCAAATAAAGTTAACTGAATCTCTAATTCTTCAGCAGTAAATAACCCCAAGAAAATTGGATCTGGTTTAGAATTGTTGATCTTAATCTCTAACTCTGATGACTCTTTCATAATCTCCATCAAAGAATTATAAGTATCATGATCATTAAAATGTGTACTAACTCTATCATTAAAATGTAATAAAGTTTTAGCCTTCAATGCCAACGTAGAAATCTCTCCAATAATATTGAACAATGGTTTAACAATCCCTTGTAACGGATCCAATTCTTTATATTTCATTTGATCATTCAAATATTCATCATAATCTTGAGTTGGGAAATAGGTTCCTCTTTCACTAGTAGAACTAGCTAAAACATCATGATAAATAAAACTTGAAATCAACCATTGTCTATCTCTATCTTTTTTGAAATTTTTCAAACCTCCATTATCACGAATCAATTTTGAAGACCAGTTCAAATAAATTGGCCATTTTTTAACATCACCTTTACAAATCTCTGCACCACAAAGAATCAATAAATTTGCTAATCTTTGTATCACATCATTTTCTGTTGATATTGGCGTTGAGTTTATATAATCAAGTGTCTTTTCCATATATTTATTACCTTCTTTTTCTAAATCTCCACCAATATAAAATGCAGACCAAGCAATTATACTATATAAAATACCTGGATTTGAAACTGCCATTGGCAAGAAAACCTTTCTATAATGATTTGACTCTGGCGGAACAATTGACATTATACCTGATAATCTATGTTGATAATAATCATATAATCTAATACCAATTGAATCAAGACCAAAAGTATTGGAAATTGGTGATTTTGGAATATGTAATGTGAAATCATTGTATATGTTTTTCTGTGAAGAAGACATGTCAATTGATTCAAGATCCATTGGAGTAGTTTCACGAGACGGCAATTGACTAGTTGGAGTTATTGAATTATTATTAAAATTTTGTAAATCATCTTCAGTGAAGATCTCTGTAATTTTGGACGAATTATTTCTAATGTTTGATTCAAAAATATCGTTGAACTCAAAGAGGTTATCAGCTGTAAAGTCAAACAATTCATGAGGAGCACTGTTAGCTGTAGTTGATTGTTTTATACTAACAACAGAATTGATAGTGTTTGATATTTTGAGCAAATTTGAAGTAATTGGTGTATTTGGTAATCTTTCATCAATTATTGAACTAAAATTGCTAGTTTCATCAATCGCCAAATTATTGGAATCAATCTGTGCAGCGTCTTTTTGAATCAAATTGGATTTCTTCATACTACTATATTGCTTTCTTTTCAATTTAGTTTCATTTTCAACACTTTCAACTTGTCTTTTCAATTCTCTAATTTTTTCAGTAGTCATTTCATCGGTCGCCCAAACACAATTTTTACCCAATCTTTTACAGTCAGAGCATACAGGGTGTTCTTCAGAACATCTTTTCCTCCTTATCTTACATGTAATACAGCCCTGTCTTGATTTTTTTTTGGGAATATGATTGTTGAAGAAATTTGAATCTAATGGGTTGGTTGTATCCAGTTTTTGCACTGAAAGTGTGCTCAAACCTGCCGGAGACGATGGATTCGCTGATGTGTTGGATTTTGACTTGGGTTTCTTGGTATCAAATGTGACTAACATTGGTTAGGTATTTATGGAGTGAATATGGGGTGTTGATTGAACTAATTGTGGTTTGAAGACTTCTTAGAGCAGGGAAAACGTATATCTGTGGTTATGAAGTGGTTTGATTTAGTGTGAATGGTTGAGTTCCAGCTAAAGGTCGCTGTGTGTTCACTGAAAACAGGATCTTTCGCTATCTAGTATCAGCCTAATCCAACAGTTCATTCGAAAATGGCGGGAAAGTTCAACTCTGATCTTAAAACATTGTAAAACTCACCCTTTTGGGAAATTCACCAGATTGATTTATTTAATCACGTGACTGGTCATGTGTTGAATTTTTGGAATTTGATCACAGATAAAAAATTCTGTATAAGAAACTGATTAATGAATACAGAACACTTGATCAAGCTCAAAAACAGCTTTCATTGCCTTTTAACCTATTTTGGTATTATATGATAAATTACAATAACGATAAAGTAAACCCACCACTTGTCCCAGAATTACTTGGAAGGTTGCGTTTGAATACTTCTAACCGTTGGAAAACTTCCATCTTAATGTGAACCGCAAAGTGCAGTTTATCAAAAATATTAGTTACCGGTAAACTGAATGTGTTGTGTCGGTGAACGGCTGGGGCCCCCTTGCTTAAATGCTTTAAACTTTCCCAATTGCCTTGCTTCGATATTAGCATGTTAACTCGCCAGATTCTTGCCCATGTAAAATTGGCAGCTGCATCTCACAGGAACAATCCTGTGATCTAAAGTTCCTTAATCAGTTTAAACGTCGATCAAAGACTCGAAAAGGTTATTCAACAAGAGGGAATCCATCCCCTTCAGCTGTCTCAGCTATCATTTCAAAGTTCAAACCATGTATCTCATTCTTTGTGCGAAACTGTTTTGGATTATTGAGAACAGTCTATGAAATCAGAAGCTGTAATTTGGTTGATGAATTAATGAAGCTGTTGCTTGATAAGTACTAAATGCCGTTATTAAGAACTGACCAGCTTGAAGTAAGAGCTCAACACTAATTAATTCGTACAAGATTTTGACGTAAATTGTAAAAGAACAAAACCGATTCACATATTTCATATGAATAATGATAGAGATGATAGCAGTTTGAAACGCAAGCTGTCAAGGTTTAGTTATTCTATATAAGGAGGAACAATTTCCCCATTCACCTTTTTTTATACCTGTCAACCCCAAACAAAAAACACAGCATTACAATTAACTTAACAAATGACAGTGACTACATATAAAGAAATTGCAGCTAAAAAACTAGCTGACAGGGACGCTAAATTCAAGAAAGAATGGTTAGTATCAGCCGATCAACTACCAGGTGCAGAAGTTAAAAATGTGCTAGATTTCCCAGCTACTGTTTTATCCAAAGAAGAGTTAGAAATCACCGAATCTACTGCTCCTATTATCTTAACTAAAGTTAAATCTAAAGAATGGACTGCTTTACAAGTTGCCAAAGCTTTTGGTCACAGAGCTACAATTGCACATCAATTAACAAATTGTTTATCTGAAATTTTCTTTGATGAAGGTTTAGAACAAGCTAAAGAGTTAGATGAATACTATGAAAAAACTGGTAAGTTAAAAGGTGAATTACATGGCTTACCAATTTCCCTTAAAGACAACTTGAATGTTAAAGGTGTTCCAACTTCAATTGGGTTTGTGTCTTTTGCAGTTGATCCTCCAGTTATGGATTTTGATTCAGTTATTGTTGAGATGTTTAGAAATTTAGGTGCAGTTTTTCTTTTTAAAACCAACGTTCCAGTTGCTATGATGATGGCAGAGTCAGTAAATCACATATATGGGCACACAGTTAACCCATTTAATAGAGATTTAACTGCTGGTGGTTCTTCAGGTGGTGAATGTGCTTTATTAGCCATGAAAGGAGCTCCAGTTGGTGTTGGATCTGATATTGGTGGAAGTTTAAGAATTCCAGCTTCTTATCAAAATCTGTTTACTTTGAGACCGAGTTTTGGTAGATTCCCAAATTATGGTGCTAGATCAGGTTTACCAGGTTTGGAGAGTGTTAATTCTGTTAATGGTCCAATTTCAACTTCTTTGGAAAGTTTAGAATTATATTCAAAAGCTGTTATTGGAGCAGAACCTTGGTTAAAAGATGGTAAATGTGTTGAATTACCATGGAGATCAGTTACTTTACCTGAGAAATTAACATTTGGTTATTTCAAAGACGATGGTGTTGTTAAACCATATCCTCCAGTTGAAAGAGGAATGGATATTGTCATTCAAAAATTAAAAGATGCTGGTCATGAAATTATTGAATGGGATCCAGTTGATCATGATAAATTACCTATGTTCATTATCAAATTTTTTTTATCTGATGGTGGCAAACATTGTAAAGAATATGTTGGAAGAACTGGTGAACCATTTTTTCCAGTCATGAAAATGTATGAAACAGCTAAAGAAATGGGTGTTTCTGATTTATGGGATCTTCAAGCTGAACGTACCACTTTAATGAAAAATTATTTGGATAGATGGATGGCCACTGCTGCTAAATCCTCTAGTGGTAGACCAATTGATGGTATCCTAGCTCCGACATCTCCATATTGTGGTGTCGTTGGAAACATGCGTCATGTTGGTTATACAGCTGTTTATAATGCATTAGACTATGCTGTTGGTGTTGTTCCAGTTACAAATTGTGATAAAAATATTGACTTGAAAGATACAAATTATGTTCCAAAAAATGAAACAGATAAAGTTGTTTATGAAAGTTATGATCCTGAAGCTTTACATGGAGGTCCAGTTGCTATTCAAGTTATTGGTAGAAGATTTCAAGAAGAGAAAGTTGTTGAAATGATGAAAGTTGTTTCTAAAGCTGTTGGTACTTATGACTACTGGACTAAATAAGTCAACAACTTATACTATTCTCAGCTCATGACGAAATGAAGTTACAGAACTATCCATAGAAGCTGCTTGAGTGTATGTGTAGTTGAACGAATAATGGATTTTGATTTTTGAAATCATCTTGTAGTTTATCTAAATAATTACCAAATTAGGAATGTACTTATTAGTCGTCCTAAGATTAGGACATCTAGACTCCAGTGGAGGCTGGCACAGGTGACGACTGACTCCTGAGTCCTGACAGGACAAATTAAGCCTTTCCATGGGACAAGTCAGAAAACTAATTAGCTGACGGTTAAAAGTTGAAACATTTTTACGTCAACTTCAAGATACATATCTCCTGATACATAACTGGAAAATCAAGCGGATCTTACCATAACCAGTCAATTCCTGTTTAACGAACGGTTGAAAAAGTGTTTTAGCAACGTTAGTAAAGCTATTTCTTCAGCTAACCACTTGAAGTTTAACCGTAGCCTCTAGGTTGTGTCAAACTTGAAATTTGGGAGGGTCCAATCATCAATATTATGTACAGTTGTCAAACCCTCTACATATAAGATATTCAAGCAATTACAATTCGTAGGAAGCAGAATCCGTACTAACAAATTACAACTGCAAGCTTTTGATATTTCCTTTTTGTAATATGTATAGGTACTATCTCCTCCGTATGTCATCTCACTTCTTTGGAGCATGGTGTTTTGATCAACTTTTCTTTCTAACCTTCATCAAACTCCCATTCAATCAATCACGAAGAAAACATGTGCAAAGCTCACACTCAATATTATTAAGTGACCTCCAGAGTCCACCGCTTTCTTCCTGATCCCCAAGATTTGTCTCTAGGATGTATGTAGCATTCAAACTTCACAGAGAGCATGTTTGACTTTGAAGTTTGATCTCAGACACACCGTCTGTGTTACAAATTCCGCCGTTCTGATTGGCCTGCGTTATCAGTGTTTTAGAAGCAGATCACATCTCCTGGGGTTGGAAATGGGACACATTTTACAGTTGCTACAATTTTGTGAGACACAATGTGAGCTAAACAGTCTTCAATTATACCCTAACGCTGTATACAAGCGACAAAGAACCGCAACTGCCTATACCACCCACTGAGTAACAATAAGACCATATTTTTTTCCAGTAAAAAAGCGCCAAAACTAGCTATAAAAAACACCAAAAAAACAACACCACTGAAATAAGCAAAGTCTCCTCTTTCTCTCTCTCTCTGTCTGCCTAACAAAAATTCTTTCTACATAATGAGCCCACGCCCCCCTTCTAGCCAGCTTTATTCTTCTGCCTACCAGCCTGGCAGCTGTCTACCTGTCCAGTACATTTTCCTTCTAGGCTGAACCACGCGGGCTAGCGCCCAATCATCCGCTTGAACTGCAACAAGAACTAAGAAAGATAAGCTCATGGCTGAAAACTTATTTAAGAACCGCTGACCTCCAAAATTCCTCCCTCAAGCATATCTAGCGTAAACAACAACATAAACAACATAAACAACAAATGTCTTCCGCTGGCGGGTTCTCCGACTTTGTCGCTGACGACGACTATGTTGTCTCACAAAACATTTACAACTATGACGAGACCAAAGAAAACAAATCTTGGGCCTCTGCTTTACCTGTTAAGAAAGGTCTTTATGATCCTGATTTAGAAAAAGATGCGTGTGGTGTTGGTTTTGTTTGTAACATTAAAGGTGAAGCGTCTCATAAGATCATCAGTGATGCCAAATACTTACTTTGTAATATGGCACATAGAGGTGCTGTTTCTGCCGATGGGAATGGTGATGGTGCTGGTATCTTAATGTCAATTGGTCATAAATTCTTCAAGAAAGAATTCAAATATTTATGTGATTTGGATTTACCACCAGCTAATCAGTATGCTATTGGTAACATCTTCTTCAAGAAAGATGAATCCATTCTAAACCAGTCAAAACAGACTTTTGAACATTTAGCCAAACAATTAGGTTTAACTGTTTTAGGTTGGAGACCTGTACCTCATGATTCTTCCATCTTGGGATCTGCTGCTTTATCAAGGGAACCTTTGATTTTACAACCAATTATCGTCTTGACTGAATTATTGCACAACACTTCTTTATCATCAGAAGAATTTGAAAATCTCTATGAAAAAAAATTAGAAAAACAATTATACATTTTAAGAAAACAAGCTACAACTAGTATCGGTCTACAGAATTGGTTCTATGTCTGTTCATTATCAAACAAGATCATTGTTTATAAAGGTCAATTAACTCCTGCTCAAGTTTACCAATATTACTATGATTTGAGTAATGTGGACTATGAATGTTATTTTGCTTTAGTTCACTCAAGATTCTCAACCAATACTTTCCCATCGTGGGATAGAGCTCAACCTTTGAGATGGGTTGCCCATAATGGTGAAATAAACACTTTGAGAGGTAATAAAAATTGGATGAGAGCTAGAGAAGGTATCATGGAATCAGAATTATTCGGTGAGGAATTGGATAAATTATACCCAATTATTGAAGAAGGTGGTTCCGATTCAGCTGCTGTTGATAACGTTTTAGAGTTATTAGTTGTTAATGGTGTTTTGTCATTACCAGAAGCTGTGATGATGTTAGCTCCAGAAGCTTGGGAAAATGACTCAACCATGGACTCAAAGAAAAAAGCTTTTTATCAATGGGCTGCTTGTTTAATGGAACCATGGGATGGTCCAATGTTACTAGCATTCACTGATGGTAGATATGTTGGTGCAACTTTAGATCGTAATGGTTTAAGACCTTGTCGTTACTACGTTACTACTGATGGTAGAATGATTTGTGGTTCTGAAGTTGGTGTTATTCCAATCAGTAATGATTTGATCATTGAAAAAGGTCGTTTAGAACCAGGTCATATGTTATTGGTTGATACAAAAGAAGGATTAATTGTTGATGATACTCAATTGAAATCAAAAATTTCTTCTAAAGTTGATTTCAAATCTTGGATTTCTAAGATCATCAAATTCGAAGATCTATACAGCAAATTTGAAAATAAATCTATTGAAATTGATAAATCTTTTGAATTAGACGCTGAGATTACTACTCAGAATGACAAAAGATTATTAGCTTTAGGCTACACCAATGAACAATTGACTTTATTATTGGTCCCAATGGCCACACATGGAGCCGAAGCTTTAGGCTCAATGGGTAATGATTCTGCTTTAGCTTGTTTGAATGATTCACCAGTCTTGTTGTATGAATATTTCAGAGAATTATTTGCTCAAGTCACCAATCCTCCAATTGATCCAATAAGAGAATCAAAAGGTATGTCATTACAATGTCTTGTTGGTCCTCAAGGTAATCTATTAGAAAAAAATGCAAATCAATGTAATAGATTGTTATTAAAAACTCCAATTTTGGATGTAAGAGAGTTCAGTGCATTGAAGAACATTTCAAAAGTTATGCCATCTTGGACATCTGCAACTATTGACATTACATTCCCAAGATCTGAAGGTTTGTTAGGCTATGTGAATACCATTGAAAGAATCACTAAAGAAGCTTCAGATGCTATTTTAGAAGATCATCAAATTATCTTCATTTCTGATAGAAATTTAGGCAAAGAAAGAGTATCAATTTCTTCTTTGATTGCAATTGGTGCAATCCACCATCATTTGATTCGTCAAAAACAACGTTCCAAAGTTGCTTTAGTTTTAGAAACTGGTGAAGCTAGAGAAGTTCATCATTTCTGTGTTCTATTAGGATATGGTGCTGATGCCATCTTCCCATATTTAGCTATGGAAACTTTAGTAAGATTGAACCGTGAAGGTTTATTGAGAGAAGATTTTGCTGATGAACAAATTGTTAAAAACTATAAGAAATCTGTTGGAAGTGGTGTCTTAAAAGTCATGTCTAAAATGGGTATCTCTACTCTAGCTTCTTATAAAGGTGCTCAAATTTTTGAAGCTTTAGGTATTGATAATTCAGTTATTGATGTTTGTTTCAATGGTACTGCTTCAAGAATTAGAGGTGTTACTTTTGAATACATCGCTCAAGATGCCTTTTCTCTACATGAACGTGGTTTCCCAGAAAGAGACACTGTTCTTCCAAAAGGTTTACCAGAAAGTGGTGAATACCACTGGAGAGATGGTGGTCCAAAACATGTTAATGATCCTACTGCTATTGCAAGTTTACAAGATGCTGTTCGCAACAAAAATGAGCATGCTTTTGAAGTTTACTCCAAAAAAGAATATGAAGCGATTAGAGAGTGTACTCTTAGAGGTTTATTAGATTTGGATTATGAAAACTCCACTGAAATTCCAATTGATCAAGTTGAACCATGGACTGAAATTGTCCGTAGATTTTGTACAGGTGCCATGTCTTATGGTTCCATCTCTATGGAAGCTCATTCTACTTTAGCTGTTGCGATGAATAGATTGAATGCTAAATCCAACTGTGGTGAAGGTGGTGAAGATGCTGAACGTTCCATTGTTAATGCTAATGGTGACACCATGAGATCTGCTATTAAACAAGTTGCTTCTGGTAGATTTGGTGTTACTTCTTTCTACTTATCTGATGCCGATGAAATTCAAATCAAAATGGCTCAAGGTGCTAAACCTGGTGAAGGTGGTACATTAGAAAAATCAAAAGTTATTGGTGGTATTGCCAAAACTAGAATGGTTCCAGAAGGTGTTACTTTAGAATCACCATTCCCTCATCATGATATTTATTCCATTGAAGATTTGAAAGAGTTAATTTATGATTTGAAATGTTCAAACCCAAGAGCTGGTATCTCTGTTAAATTAGTGTCAGAAGTTGGTGTTGGTATTATTGCTTCTGGTGTTGCTAAAGCCAAAGCTGATCATATTTTGATTTCTGGTCATGATGGTGGTACCGGTGCAGCTAAATGGACTGGTATCAAATATGCAGGTTTGCCATGGGAATTAGGCTTAGCTGAAGCTCATCAAACTTTAGTTTTGAATGATTTGAGAGCCAATGTTGTTTTACAAACTGATGGTCAAATTAGAACCGCTTTTGATGTTGCTGTTGCAATTTTATTAGGCGCTGAAAGTTTCACTTTAGCCACCATTCCGTTAATTGCATTAGGTTGTATCATGATGAGAAAATGTCATTTGAATACTTGTCCAGTTGGTGTTGCTACACAAGATCCTGAATTAAGAGCTAAATTCAAAGGTGCACCAGAACATGTTATTAATTTCTTTTACTATTTAGTTAATGACTTGAGAAAAGTCATGGCCAAATTAGGTTTTAGAACTGTTGATGAAATGGTTGGTCGTTCAGAAAAATTGAAAGTTAGAGAAGATAGATCAATTAAAACTTGTAACATTGATCTATCACCAATTTTAACACCAGCTCATTCAATTAGACCAGGTGTTCCAACTAAGTTTGTCAAGAAACAAGATCATAGATTACACGTCAGACTGGATAACAAATTGATTGATGAAGCCGAAATCACTTTAGATAAAGGTTTGCCAGTAACAATTGACTGTAACATTATCAACACTGATCGTGCTTTGGGTTCAACTTTATCATACCGTATTTCCAAGAAGTTCGGTGAAAAAGGTTTACCACAAGATACTGTAGTTGTCAATATAAAAGGTTCAGCAGGTCAATCATTTGGTGCATTTTTAGCTCCTGGTGTCACTTTCAACTTAGAAGGTGATGCTAATGATTATGTTGGTAAAGGTTTAAGTGGTGGTAGATTAATTATTAAACCACCAGCAAACTCCAAATTTAAATCATATGAAAATGTTATTGTTGGTAATACTTGTTTTTATGGTGCAACTTCAGGTCATGCTTTTATTAGTGGTGCAGCTGGTGAGAGATTTGCTGTTCGTAACTCTGGTGCAACTATTGTTGTTGAAAAAATTAAAGGTAATAATGCCTTTGAATATATGACAGGTGGTCGTGCAGTTATTTTATCTCAAATGGAATCTCATAATGCATTTGCTGGTGCATCTGGTGGTATTATTTACATTTTAACTTCAGATTTTAAAGAATTCAGCTCAAGAATTAACCATGATACTATTGAGTTGTCAAGTTTAAGTGACCCAGTGGAAATTGCATTTGTTAAAGGTCTGATTGAAGAGCATCAACATTATACTGGCTCTGAATTAGCCGACCGTATTTTGAAAAACTTCAATCATTATTTAACAAGATTTGTTAAAGTTTTACCATTGGATTATAAAAGGGTTTTAGAAGCTGAAAAAGTTAAATTGGCTAAATTGAAGAGACAAGAAGTTGAAAAATACTTGAAATCTTTCAACAATTTAGATCCAGAAGCAGATGTTACAAATGGCGAAGTTAAGAAAAATCAAAGACGTCCATCAGTTTCTATTAGATCAACAATTTTTGAACCAAAAATCTTGGATTTGGAAGATTCAGTTAAAGATTTAACTTTTGAAAATAAGAAAGTTGAAAAATTGGATAAAGTTCGTGGATTTATGAAATATAAACAAAAACATGAGACTTATCGATCAACTAAAACAAGATTGAAAGATTGGAAAGAATTATCTAAAGCAATTTCCAAAAAAGATGCAGCAGAACAATCAGCACGTTGTACTGATTGTGGTATTCCATGGTGTAGTAGTGATACAGGTTGTCCAATTTCAAATGTTATTCCAAAATTTAATGAATTAGTTTTCAATAATCAATGGAGAGCTGCATTAGAAAAATTATCAGAAACCAATAACTTCCCAGAATTTACCGGTAGAGTTTGTCCAGCCCCATGTCAAGGTGCATGTACATTAGGAATCATTGATGATCCAGTTGGAATCAAATCAATTGAACGTTTAATCATTGATAATGCATTTGAAAATGGTTGGATTGTTCCAAACCCACCAAAAGAACGTACTGGTAAAAAAATTGCCATCATTGGTTCTGGACCAGCAGGTCTAGCATGTGCTGATCAATTGAACAAAGCAGGTCATTTAGTTACAGTTTATGAAAGATCAGATAGAGCTGGTGGGTTGTTGATGTATGGTATTCCAAATATGAAATTGGATAAACAAGTTGTTGAACGTCGTACCAAATTGTTAGAAGCTGAAGGAGTTGTTATCAAATGTAATCATGAAATCAATGATATTAGTGGATTACAAGAAGAGAATGATGCTGTTGTTTTAGCAATTGGTTCCACTATTCCAAGAGATTTAAAGATTCCAGGACGTGATTTGAAAAACATTGATTTTGCAATGACATTATTGAAAAATAATACTCAAGCATTATTAGATGATTATTTACCAAATATTCGTGAAAAATTACAAGGTAAAAATGTTATTGTTATTGGTGGTGGTGATACAGGTAATGATTGTATTGGTACTGCAGCAAGACATGGAGCTAAAAATATTGTTAATTTTGAACTTTTACCAAAACCACCAATGGAACGTTCAAGAGATAATCCATGGCCACAATGGCCAAGAGTGTTTAGAGTTGATTATGGACATTCTGAGGTTAAGGATAATTATGGTAAAGATCCTCGTGAATATTGTATTTTATCAAAAGAATTTATTGGTAATGAAGAAGGAGAAGTTAGAGCAATTCGTACAGTTAGAGTTGAATGGAAGAAATCAGATAGTGGAGTTTGGCAAATGAATGAAATTCCAAACAGTGAAGAAATTTTTGAAGCAGATGTTGTTTTATTATCAATGGGTTTCATTGGACCAGAAATTTCAGAAATGAATATCAAGAAAACACCAAGAGGTACAATTCCAACCGTGAAAGATTCAAGTTATTTGTATCAAGATAATATTTTCACAGCAGGAGATTGTAGAAGAGGTCAATCATTGATTGTTTGGGGTATTCAAGAAGGTAGACAATGTGCTAGAGAAGTTGATATGTTTTTGGAAGGAAATTCTAGATTACCAGGTAATGGAGGTATTCAAAAAAGAGATTTCAAATTATTGGAGGACTTAGCCAATAGTATTTGAAGATATTTATTTATTTTATTTATTATATTTTATTACTTATTATATTATAGTCAATGTATGTTTTTATTATTACATGAATTGTAGTAAATGTCATTATCATTAATTAAATTGTCTTGTTCTTAATATACATAAAAGCTGGTGGTAGTTCATTACTTTGAAAACAATTTTTTCGCCTTCTTCATAAAACCAACGACATGAGGATTAGTATTTGAGTTATTCATTGAATTACTTCTTTCCTTTTTATGCCCATCTTTTGCTGGGGTATTATTAGAAGTATTATTATTTCTACTATTTTTTGGACTAATCATATTACCAAATCCACCTCTACCTATACTTAGATTTTGTTGAGGATTTGACTCAATCGGACCAATAAAATCTTCCTCCACTGGATCAACATCTTGTAATTTTCTTGATAATTTTGGATCATTATTTCTAACCATATTACCAGCACCACCACGTCCAGTTGAAAAAACAGGTGTGAGTATATTTGGAGTTTGAGAACCTTGTGGGATCAAATTTGGCTGGGGCTGTTCTTCTGAAGAAGCTATATTACCTGCACCACCTCTACCGGTGGCAAAATAATGTTTACCCATTGTTCTGTGTGGTTATAAGGTTGTGAGTGGGTATGGAGTGGGAAACGGAGGTTGAAATTGAAACGTAAATATGTAGTGTACCAAAGAATTAGAAATGCAATAAGTGGTAATTTTTATTGCAAATATTGGAATTTTGCTTGACTTCAAAACATTTCTTGATTTTTTTTATGTCACGACTCACGGCATTAAATTTTAATTAAATTTCTGAAGAGCATGGGTCACATGACAGATCACATGACTAGCCGGATTTTCACCAGCCACAACCTTGAGAGGACATTTATGTATGTTAACTTAGGACAAGTCACATGACCAATTGGCATTGACCATGTTACAAGATAAGACAAATGAGACAAAGACAAATGAGACAAACGATTGAAGGGAAAAAACAAATTTACCGAATGAGGAAAAACAGGCAAATGTCCCGAGTTTTCTCACCATAATTTTTATTTCATTTTAAATCACAATCAGAGACAATAAAGATCAGCAGTTTTAAAAGAGTTTGAATAATAAACAAAGCATGAAAATAAATTGTAACAATAGAAATGGTTCAGTAAAAGCAGAAATTGTTTCAAAAACGTTTGATTTCATACAAAATTAAAATTTAATATGATCAAAAAAAAAAGTAACGTCTGAACTTCGAAGATAATGCTAAAGATATCCAAGATTTAAGATATAAAGCAATAACGCTATGTCATTGATGTTTGTTTCATTTACGTTGTCGCAGTCAAGTTACTAGTGAGTCGTGACCAGTATTAAGGGTTGAGACGACTGAATTGTAAATGAAGATCTTCATATCAAATGAATCGTAGATCTTGAAGATTTGCTATGTCCAATTCAAAATTCAAATTTTACTCCATACTTTGAATGCCATCGATAAACGTTACAAAATCCAAAATCCACGGGAGAATTCATATTAATTTTTAAAGATGAAAATCGATGGAGCTGGATATTGTAGAATTCACTCATTGGTCCACTGGATTGCCGTAGTTCTTGTTGAAAAAATGATCTTTGATCAGTCAGAATTTAAGAAACAGACCATCAATATATAAATTGTAGTGCGATAACGGTGATCCAATAATTACTATTGACTCTTGAGTATTGACGTCTTTCAAAGTAAGAAATAAAAAGCTTTTAGAGTTTTATATAATTGAAAAAACGAGAGATTTAATTCCAATAAAGCTGTGTGTAAAAGATTTAAATTTAAAGTTTACTGATTTTATAGTTTGTATTAAGATCTAGCTGCTAGCTAATTATAAAGATATTGAAGTATATTAACGTTAAACGTTTTATGGAGTACTACTTATTACAAATCTTTAATTAATGCCTTCTTAATTAGTTTCAAACTTTTATTATATTATGAAATTAGTCTGATTGTCATATTATAATGCTTCATCAAAATTCAACGTACTTCAACATTATAGCCATGAATTGAATAAAATGTTTTAATTCTTACTTCAAACAGACTAATATATGTATTAAAGAGGAATCTGGCATCGATACTGTTCGATATATATAATATTTTGTTAATGATCTAAATATAACTTGTAAGTTGTGTAAGTACTAAGTTAAGTTGTGATAAGTTGTAACTTCTAATGCACATTGCAAAGTCAATATATTATTGAGAATTTCAGAAGTTGTCAGGAGTACTCAAACCAATTGAAGATTATTAGCTCTTGTCCTATATGCAATTCGTAGAAGGTTAGGTTTAATTTATTATACTCGACTGATCTTTGGCCCATAAATCTAATTCAATTATCATATCTTGATATGGCTTCATTAATCAATAAAAATACAGCTCTGAGCTCATGAGAAAAAATGTCAAGATTCATGTCATAAAGACGTTTAAAATTAAAATTTGGTCCACGGAGAATATAATTGAATTGAATGCTAGAAGTGAACAAGACTAATTTCTAAAGAAACAATTTGTGAACTTCTAGAAGCTGGTCAACTTTAGTACTCATGTGAAAACTTCAAAATTGAAAACCGAATACTTCAATACGACTCAAAATTCGATTCAAGAGTCAAAACTCACTTGAGTCTACTGTCTGACTTATAAATATAGACCATTTGGTCTGCTATTGGTAAGTACAAAAAAGAGAATCCTGAACAGAGCAGAACACACTCATTAATTAATATAGTGATAAGTTATATGTGAAATTGATTTTAATGTGTAGCTAAAAGCATCACCCGCTTTAATAGGGTAGCCAACTTTTTGAAAAGAAAATTGTATGAAATTAATTGTTCATTAAAATTGTTGAAATTTAATCAACAGATTATTGATACTACAAGTTATAACTGAAGATGGGGTTAGCTTCATCTAAATTGATGGAGTCTCTCACAGAGGGAACAAATTGTATGTTTGTGGATTCTTTTCGATTAACTCGTGATCCATATAATAACACTTTTTTTTTTGCCTCAAGTTGATCATGAAGAAATTGAAAGACTTCATAAAAGATTTATGAAATTAGATAAAGATAGCAATGGAACCATTTCCAAAGAAGAATTTTTAGCCATTCCAGGTGTGTCGGGAAACCCATTAGCAGGAAGATTACTAGGAGTATTTGATAAAGATGGTAGTGGAGATGTTGATTTCCAGGAGTTCATTACAGGGTTAAGTGTTTTAAGTGGGAAAGGTTTGAAAGAGGATAAATTGAAATTTGCATTTGAAATTTATGATATTGATAAAGATGGGTATATTAGTAATGGGGAATTATATATTGTTTTAAAGATGATGGTTGGTAGTAATTTAAATGCAATACAATTACAACAAATTGTTGATAGAACAATTATGGAGAATGATGTTGATGGTGATGGAAGATTGGATTTTAATGAGTTCAAAAGGGCAGTTGAAGGAACTGGAATTGCCAAAAGTCTGACATTACAAAGTATATAGAGGGATATAACGAATTGATGAACATTCACTTGAAATTTAAATACTGGATTTATTTGAGTAAACTGTCACGTGGATAGTCACATGACCGAACGGGAATTTCCGCTTTATTGAAACAACCGTAAAAATAAAAGCCATTAGCGAGAGAAATACGGTTGATCATCGTTATTCATTCAAGAACTGTTGAAGATAGAAGTTTAAGTGGTTGGTGGTGGAAGTGGATGCAATGCTTTCGTTAGAACAGCTTGAACAGCAGAAGAGCTGTGTAGGAGTAAAGAACTCGTCTAGCTGTTTATACTGATTACTCAGTGCTCACTAATGACATGAACCAGAGACAATGGACAAATTGATATTGTACATAAATGTGGCAGATGAGAGAAGACAAATAAATTTATAAGACATAACTAGAACAGACAACTGGGACAACTAGAACAATCACTGGGACACTTTTGGGTTGATACGACTAAATTATTCCGGTGGCGGCAGCACCGTTTGTCCAACTTGATTCGGCATTTGTCTGTGGCGTATTTTAATTGTCTTGTCCTTGGTTTGAAAATGGGTTGTACTTTCAGCTCTCATGAATCATGTAGTTATAAAATGATTGATAAACTTTTGGATACAAATAGTGGTATAGAATGTTCATAACTCTTGCAACTCTTTTCCTTCATTAAAACAGCAATATTTCCAGTCCACTATCTAGTTAGATATGTAGTATGTACTCCAAATATCACACATTGAAAGAAATGTCCGACAAACTTGTCCAACATTGTCTGGCTTGCATTGTATCGTCAATGTCTCCAGTCGCCAGATGCGTATCAAAGCACACGGCAGCTGAAACAAAGATTCCATCACCCCAACAATCGTCTTAAAACTCTCTGATCCTCCATGATTACATATAAAAATAATAAATCTGCTTCTTTCTTGTATCGATTGAACAGTGAACTGCACATTGCACAATACAATAGTACAATACAATACAATAAACAAACAATCTGGTTCCAGTGATACAGTTGGTTTACTAGTACTACTCAGCAACTCCACACTCACAAGCAGCACATAGGCTAGACAAATCAAAGAAACACACACAGACACACTCAGCTAGAACAGTCCTTGCTAGCACTTGTAACCAAACTCCATCTCATCTTCCCCCCATTCAGCATAGACCGCCTATCTTTATCACAGTTCATTGTTCAATAATAAATTATCAATACAAAGTTCGCAAGTTTCACAGTTTCTGGCAGTGGAATGAAATATATTGACTTAGTATCCTTTCATAGCTCGCTTTCATGGCAAACACTGGCAACAGTCCACAACACCCAACCACAAACAACAGCTCTAGTGATTTTCACCAGCAACCCACCTTCAATAATAATACCCGAGAAATTGTGCTTCCTCAATTAACTTCATCATCAGATCACAATATTTTACCAAAAATTTTGTACAATCCATCTCCAATAAACATTAATAACAACAACAGTAACAATGAAGAAGAAAAAAAACAAAGCAAACAAATCACAACAAGATCATACTCTTTAACTGATTTACATCATTTGAACAAAAACATACAACAACAACAACAACAACAAACTTTTGATGATAATCATATCAATAATAACCCAGCTAAATTCATTCAATATAATAATAAACTCTTGTTAAGAAATAGATTCTTATCTGATCAACATTTTAATAGCAACAACATTATAGCACAAGATTTCACAGATTCAACACATTCAAGTCCCACACCAAGCTATAATGAATACAATTTGAATTCAGATCTTGAAGAGGATATTGGTTCAGATATGGCTCAAGATGATGATTTGATAGACCCTTTAGATTCAGAAATAACTTTGAGTGATGAAGAACTAATCCAAAGAGAATCCAAAATATTTATCCCTGAAGGGTTTCCTAACATCTACCCTAATGGTAAAATACCTTTAAGAATTCAAATCTTCAATGATAAAAGGGTTTTTAAAAATTTCTTGAAAAGACCCAAAAAGGGTTTATATTCATGTAATCATTGTCCAGAAACTTTCACAAAATTTGCTCAATTATTAGATCATATTGATACTTTTGATATTGAACGACCTTTCAAATGTTCAAATGATGAATGTCCTTATAAAATTGTTGGTTTTAGTAAATTTAGACAACTGAAAAGACATGAAAATACCATTCATACTCAATCAAATAAATTCAAATGTTCTGTTGAATGTTGTGATAAATCATTTGCTAGAATGGATCTTCTAAATAGACATTTTAGAACTGTTCATCAAAATACAAAATCAAGATTTAATAAAAAATTAAATGCATCTGGAGTTTTTTATAGATCTGCGCCTGCGGCCACACCTACACCACCACCGGCTCCAGCATCATCATCATCATCACCTCAACCAGCTACTTTTTCAAAGACAGAATATCAACATCAATTACCTCCAAAACCAGCAGTATCATCAACAACTCCATTGATTCCAAATTATGAACAAACAGAAAAATCACAACATTTGAATTCTTTTGGTAATAATTTACCTCATCCATTGTACAAACCAGTCTTGAAACCTACATCATTACCAAACATTCACCACCGTCATCATCATAATTTCAATACTAATTTACCAATGATAAATTTTAATGATCGACCAAGAGTTTCATCAACCCCAAATTTACCAACAATAAGGAAACCTTCTTTGAATCAAATGATATTATCTCCATTATCATACAATAATTCCAAACAAGATCCATTCCATCATTTTCCAACAACTTCAATTCACCCACCACCACTACCACCACCACCACCACCACCACCGTTTCTTGGTAGCCATATAAGAGAATCATCCACATCAACAATCCATTCAAATCAATCAATTTTCTCAAGAGCTGCTTCAAAATCTTCAACTTCTTTTTCATCATCATCATCGATTCCAATCTTTGATCATCATCATCATCATCATCATCAACCTGCGAATTTGTTCTATGAGAAACAACTATTTAATTTGAAATCACATAGTGAAACAAATTTAACAGATTTGAAAACCGTTGATTTTTCCACTACAGATTCAAATTTTTCCAAAAAGAAAAATTCGATGGTTTTAGATCCTCATCAGGTTCAAATTCATAATTTTGAAGATGGATTTAGTCAGTCAACGCATGTAAATAAAATGGAAGAAGAGGAGGATAATAATGATGATGCCATTAGAAGAAAATCTTCAATTGATTTTATTCTTAATTCTTAAATTTGAATTCAAATATTTTCAAGGATGTTAATTTTTATGCCCTTCTTTTTAATTTCATGATGTTTTAACGTTTTCTTTAATTCTTTTACTTATATATTACTAGTACTGTTAAATTCATTAATTTATTTCTTTTACGTCAATTGTAAATATTTACATTCAAATTTATTTGATTAATCTAGTATACATATCCAATCAACTAATTATTATTTAACTATTTATTTACAATCATAAACTCTTAATTCATCAGCTATTCTATGATCAACAACCAACTCACTACACCATTCACTTTGTCTTTCTTTTCCCTTTTCAACCCATTTCTTTGGCCAATCAAGTTCTTCATCAGCAGCTAAATCCACGTCTTTTTCAATGTCAAATGGTCTTGAATGATTTTCAATTAATGAAACTGTTAATTCACCATATTTTTCAGTTAATTTTGAACGAGTATAGTATCTATAAATTCTTTGTGGCATGTTTAAAAAACCTAATAGGTGATAATTTGGGATCACTAGGATTGGTTGTTTGAAAAGTGGGATTATTCCATTTGATGATGAGTTACATAATTTTGTTAAATTTGGTAATTCTGCTTTTGAATAATCTGAAGTTGAAATATATGGAGATGGGATTGGTAAAGGTTTTGGCTCGTCGTCTTCATCTTGATCTTGCTTAGTTTCTTCAGGTTTTGTTTCTTCTGTTGGTTTAACTTCAGAATCAATATCTGAAACTTCTTTTAGCTTATTCTCTGATTCAATCTCTTGTGGTTTCTCTAATGGACCTAACAAACCTTCATGAATACCATGTAAATATTCTTTATAAGCACCTCTTCCAATACAAATAACACCACCTTGTAAGCTTGAATCAACCAAAGAATCTTCATATATGATTGGATCATTAGTATGAGAATTTTGATAATAAACACCTAATAATTTTTTCAAATCCACATTTTTAGCATTAATTTCATCCACCACCATGGTAGTGGTAGATTCTTCATCAACTGATGATTTGTGAGGTTTCAACCACCAATTTTTCAATTTATTCCAAAATTTTTGATCTTGTTGTAATTTTTGTAATAATTGTTCATTTTCTTCAACTTCTTTTCTTAATTTTCTAATATCAGCGGCCACAGTGGATCTAATAACACCTTGTCTATTCTCAGATCTGATTTCATAATCAACACCAGCAGAATTTAAAATTGGTTTAATATATTTTTTGAAAACTTTTAAACTTTCATCTAAATAATCATTTGGTGGAGGTGCAATGAACACGGTAATTTTTCTAATTTCAACGTTTGGTAGAGTTGGTACTTGACCATAATGAGCGACTTTCTCCACGTAATGTTGACGTAATTTCTTGTGTTTGTTGATATCATATAAAGCACCACCAATCATTCCTGATACAACGACCCAAAAAATTGACCAGTTTCTTGAAGGAAGACGTAATGGTGGTAGACCCATTGCTTTAAAAGCAGGGTTTGTGTAACCTTTTGGTTTTGGCTTTGGTGGTTCAATTGGTTTTGTGTCTGTTGCGGTTGTGGGAGTTGGTTCAGACATTGTGTTGGTGTTGGTTTCTGAATTACTATAAATATTGGAAATTTCGAAATTTTTTCTTCTTCTTTATGTATGTAGAAATTGAAGAAGAGAAAAAAAAATTAACTATGAGAAGAAGACGAGTTTTGAAGCGATTTGTATGTATTCAAAAAGATTATATAGATGCAGAGATAGATTGGTTTAACAGGCAAGCAAATTATGCAAAGAAAAGAAAAGAAACAATCACATGAAATCACCGTCATCGAAATCGTCGTAGTTATCAACAACAACATCATTATCTTTCTTGAAAGCACCTCCTAAGTTAGGTCTTGCGGTCTTAGCCTTCTTTTTACCAGCACCACCAGTGGAGGTACCACCAGCTTTAGCCAATCTTTCAGCTCTCTCGGCTCTTTCTTTATCCTTTAATAAGACTTGTAAAGTGGAAATAGTTTTTCTGATATTTTCACTAGTTAATGGAGTGGAAATGTCTCTAATTAAATCCACAACTAAGCCAGAAGAGTAGTTCAATTGAGATGCACCGGCTAGTTTAACGATACATGGACTCAATGCTTTTCTTAATTTTTCATAATCTTGTTTAGTTTCTGGTTTGAATAGAGGATGAGCATCAATTGGGGTGTCTTTATCAATGACCGGTTGAGCAGCAGCCTGAGCGGCAGCTAATTTGGCAGCACGTTCTCTTGGATGGTCAGCGACACCTAGACCACCGAATAAGTCAGCAGCGTTGTTTAAATCAGCTTCTTCTTCAGCTTTCTTCAATAGTAGTTTACGACTTTTTTCGTCCAAAGAGTCCAAGTTTATTTGTGAAGGAGTCGAAGAGGATTTGGCTGATTTAGTGGATTTAGAAGCAGCAGCAGCAGATGCTTTAGCAGCAGGTTTGGCAGCAGCAGCAGGTTTCTTTGGTGTTTCTTCAGCATCCCAACTTTCAAGGACATCTTCGTTGTCCTGTGTGAACTCATCGTCCCAAGATTCTGCAATGTTTGAAGTGGTGGCGGAGGTAGGCACCTCGAAGTCGTCGTCGTCTGCAGGGATGTTAGTCTGTCATCTATGTACTTCTTCTGCGCTTTGATAGGTTCATACCCCAGCTCATTCTCTTCTATTCTTCTATTCTTCTCTTCTTCTAACTCTTCTTGATGTTGAATTTGTTCGTTCTTTTCTATGAAGAAAACAGAGAAAAAAGCTTGCAAAGAGGGTAAATTTGGGTGTTCTACTCGCTTTCCACAGCTACATATTCAGAATACTCATTCAAACTGCTGTACAAAGACAGACAACAGACTCACTGCTAGAGTACTTGTTAGTTAGTAGTACACACACAGTCCATCTTAAAACACCTGAAATTTAGCATCAAAACCATCAATTCTTGAATAATTTCAAGAATCTTCAACACTCCGATGAACCGAGTAGAATTCAATTATTCTTCAACAACACACTCAATAGCTATCCAAATTCAATACAAACAGCACCATTAGATACCTGAAACCCACAGCTACACAACCATCTAACTCTCATCCAAATCTATCACTGTTAAGCCACTAAAATTACCAAACTAACAACCAAAATTGTGTCAAACCAACTCTCGAAACTTCCCACCCCACGAACTAAACTTGTTGCAACACTCCAAGAAACCGGTCCTTAAAGCTCCAAAAAACTCACCAAATCAGCTAGCAACAGTCCACCAAGCATCCTCTGCACATCTCCAGTTTCTCCAGCGTCATTCGTCTAACAAAATTTGTCTCAAAATCACCAAATTAATATGTCTCATCGCTTCGTCCAGTCTCTTCGTGGGGTTCAAACCAGTATAAATACTTGATAACCTTCCAATATTTCCATTCTAGCTGCTCACATGAACAAGACTACCGACCAAGATGCTCTGCTCAAGACAACTGGCTGCTGCCACGAGAACAGCTGCAAGATCTGCTACAAGATCTTTCCAAACAACTGCTGCTAGAAACAATTCCAAAATCAACTACAAATTAGTCGCTGCCTTCACTGCGACATTCTCAACTGTTTTAGCACTGGGTTACAACAACTATTACATTCAAAATGACTCGAACAAGACAATTGAGTTCCCATCAGGCTCAACTACAAGATTATCTGATTTAGCTCCTCCTCAATACGGTTCAATTGAAGATTTCCAAAAAGCTAAAGATTTAATCACTAAAATTGTTGGATCTGATAATATTGCCACCTCGAGATCAGAAATTGATTCTCATTCAGACACTTATTTCAACTCTCATCATCCAAATGATAATCAAAAACCTCATTTGATTGTTTTCCCATCGTCAACTGAACAAGTTTCAGAAATTCTTAAAATCACTTATAAATACAAGATCCCAATCATTCCATTTTCAGGTGGTACCTCTTTAGAAGGTCATTATATCGCCACCACGGGCACTCCATCAATCACATTAGATTTTTCTAAAAATATGACCTCTATCTTAGCTTTACATAAAGAAGATTTAGATGTTGTTGTTCAACCTGGTGTTGGTTGGGAAGATTTACATGATTACCTTGGTGAACAAGGTTTACTATTTGGACCTGACCCGGGTCCAGGTGCCTTAATTGGTGGTATGATCTCTACCTCATGTTCTGGTACAAACGCGGCTCGTTATGGTACCATGAAGGAAAATGTTGCTGGTTTAACTGTTGTTTTAGCTGATGGTACCATCATTAAGACCAAGAATAGACCAAGAAAATCTGCTGCGGGTTATAATTTAACTGGGTTAATTATTGGTAACGAGGGAACTTTGGGGATTGTCACTGAAGCTACTTTGAAACTTCATGTTAAACCTAAAAAAGAAACAGTCGCTGTTGTTTCTTTTGACACAATTAGTGATGCTTCAAACACTGTTGCTGATATCGTTCAAAATGGTCTACAAGTTAACGCCTTGGAGTTATTAGATGACAAAATGATGGCTGTGGTTAATGCTTCAGGTGAAACTTCAAGAACTTGGATTGAAAAACCAACCTTGTTCTTTAAAATCGGTGCAAATAATCAAAATGTTTTACATGAATTAATTAACGAGGTTAAACATATCTCTTCAAAACATCATTCTCATTCTTTTGAATTTGCTAAAAATGACGAAGAAATCACAGAGTTATGGTCAGCAAGAAAAATGGCTCTTTGGTCAACTATTAATCAAGGTAGACAAATTGATCCAAATATGCAAATCTGGACTACCGATGTCGCAGTGCCAATCTCCAAATTGGCCAATGTGTTAACTGACACTAAGAAAGATATGGAAGAATCTGGGTTATTAGCTACATTGGTTGGTCATGCTGGTGATGGTAATTTCCATGCATTTTTATTATATACCCCTGAACAAAGATCCATTGCTGAAGGTTTAGTGGCAAATATGGTTAAAAGAGCCATTGACGCAGAAGGTACTTGTACCGGTGAACATGGTGTAGGTTACGGTAAAAGAGAATTCTTATTGGAAGAATTGGGTGAAGATCCAATTAATATGATGAGAAGAATTAAAATGGCTTTGGATCCTTATAGATTATTGAATCCGGACAAAGTCTTCAAAATCGATCCAAATGATCATGAGCATTGATCGAGATAAAATCACTTGTATAGACTCAAAAGCAAAAAGAAAAAAAGTTACATATTCATTTCCCATAATTCCATGTATTCATATAGCTATGTACCTAAAAATCCATAACTAATAGACCAGAAATATTCTCCAAATTCTTTACATCAATAACATTCTCATTCAACTGCTGATTCTGTACAACACTCCCATTCTCTTCATGTGCTGCCAATTGTGCTTCTCGATCTTCATTGGCTCGAAGTATTGCTTCTCTGATAAACATTGTCAAATATGCTGAACTTAATTCCAGTGTTTTCTTGGTGATTTTGGTGTTTGGGTCTTGAAACGACACCGTTTCAAATAGTCTTGCCAATGTCGCTATGGGTATGGATTGTTCTTCTGTCATCTTTATGGATAATCAACTGTGTTCTTTGATTGTTGTTTTGTAAAAGTAAACAAAATTTTGATGTTTAAAATTATTTTTTCTTCTACTAAACAAAAATGATGAACAGAGAGACACTTAAGAGATCATGCCAGTCAAGTTGTTCTGTCCGTGTTCTGAACCATTGGACAATGAAACAGATGAAACTACGGATTTACAATACCCACAAACTTTGAACAACAAACACACACAACATCTCCCGGCATATTTACATTACTGTTTAGAGTGTCAGTCAATTAAATGCCGTCGTTGTACTGAATTGGAGATCGTGGTGAAGTATTGTCCCTCGTGTATGCTTGAGATGAAACCAGAATATTCTTTCTGTTCAAGAAATTGTTTGAAGTGTCCCGAGTGTGCATCAAATGTCCTAATTCACCAAAGTATACAAGATGAATTGAAGATTTATAAATTTAATTGTTCTTTATGTGAATGGGAGTACTTTTTAGAACAGAAATTAGAGATGAAGACCAAATCAGTGACAAGATTGATCAAATCTAACTTAAATAAAACCAATGCTAACTTGATAAAATTTGACGCTTTAGAGAAATTTTATGTTCAAGAAAAACAACTATTGATCAACGGAGAGATACCTAAAGATATTTTCATGCAAATCCAACACTTGAATCTGAACAGTCAATTGAAGAAGGAGTCTGATATTTTAGAATATCTCAACGGTAAAATCTTAACTCAAATTGATTTAAATGATGATCTTGAACAAATGAAAAAACTTAAAACACTTCGGTCAAACGATGATTCAGTGAGATCGTATCACAAGCAAACACTACTAGATTCAAAACTACCAATTTTCACAAAATTATCAACAAAAACCTCAATTCGTTGTAAAAGTTGCAGAAACTTATTAATGAAACCAGATCCTGAACCATCTTCTTCAAAATTTTATAAACTTTCTAATGCAATTGATCATTTATTATCAATTGAAATTTTCAATGACCCATTACATTCCAATGACACACATATTATAAAGAAAAAATTAATAGTTTTGAAAAATCCATTGAATGTATCGTTAAATGTCAGTATTTCATTATTCATGAAAATCCCCGGTACAAATCATAAATTAACGTTACCAATTTCAAAATTTACAATAAATGGTAAACCAGATAATTTGAAATTGGAAACTTTGATTCAAACAATGTCAAGTTTAGAATTAAGCAAATCCACTAAAATTTCAAGAACTGCAAGATTGTCAAGAAAGACTAATAACAAGAATGAGAATGGGGTTTATGAACAAGGATTGAATTATATTGTTGTGCCCTTGTTTATTGAATTAGATGAATCTCAGCTTGACCAAGATGAAGATAAAGATAATGGGAAATTGGATCTGAAGATTCCTATTTTCATTAGTTTGGATAGTGAGGTTGTTAAAACTGGGTACTGGGCCATGATAGAAGTTAATGAATAGCTAATTAATGAGTTAATGAATTAAGTTATAGTGTAGTAAGGTTGTTACATTGGTCAATTGAGATCTTTTTTTTTTTTACTTAAAATAATGATAAATTGACAAAATAAAATCTGGTAAAAGCACACACTTTTTAGCTACTACGCTTATACGGCACAATCTTTCTATGAATTACAGTCCAAGAACAGAACTGAAACTAATAACTCTTAATTTTTCAAATGTTTTCAACTTCTCACACTTAAAAAACCCCCAAAACGGCAATTTCTCAGTGCATACATGAAAAATTTCCAAAAAAAATTATCACCATTAAAATAACAAGTTGCAAAACAACTGAACAGCAAACAGTTGGAACTTGAAACAAGTTGAATCTTCTTCCAGCTGGCAAGCAGACAACAGAATTTGAGTCAGCTTTACTCATTTTTTCAGAACAACCAGCTAGTGGATGGGAAACACACCGTCACAGGACAGCCATCGTTTGAATCCTGCAATTTCGTCTCCTAAGGCACACCCAATTTCAAGTGACTCAAAAGGTCAAGTCGATCAACAACAGCACAACAGTAGAGATACATACACTCAACAATCCAATATGAACGGAGAACAGCAGTTGGAAAATAACACACAACATGGTCATCATGAAGAGCAACTCAATCCCGTGCAGTCCAGTCAGGATATTGTTATGGAGAGTTTCTCTAAAGTCAACTTGAACTCTCAACCTTCTGAAATGAACATTGACAGTAACCTCAATAATAACGAGACTCCAAATAATTTAAGAAGAAGGTCCACTTTGATTCTCACAGACGAGCCAGATTTGGAGAAAACAATGTCGAGTCATAATGAACATCAAGCACAATCTCAAGATGCTCAGCTACAACAACAACAGCAGCAACAGCGACAACAACAACAGCTGCACCAACAACAGCATCAGGAATTACCACAACATCCAATCACGGTGCCTATTGAAATTCAGTGGTTTCAAGGTGGTGAAAACGTCTTTATTACTGGTTCTTTCACCGGTTGGAGAAAAATGATTAAACTTGTTAAAGAAGACGATACAAAATTTTCTATCAAGCTGAGACTGCCTATAGGGACACATAGATTTAGATTCATTGTTGACAATGAGCTTAGATTCTCTGATTATTTACCAACAGCTACAGATCAAATGGGTAATTTCTTGAATTATATTGAGATTCAAAACCCAGAAGAGAAACAGTTGCCCGAACTAGACATGAATAAAGAGACCGAAGAGGGACAACATTCTCATCTATATCAACAACAACAACAACAACAACAACAGGAACACACCGAGACCCATCGTAATTTAACTGATAGAGAAGATTCTAAATTTGGTCTTGCCAATGACGATGATGATATGGGCAATGGATACTCTAGGTTCCATGAAGAACAGCCACATGCACCAAAGCTCACCTACACAAGAAACATCCCAGATATTTTTATAGACCCTTCAGTGATGGAACAATATTACCAAACTTTAGATAACAACCAGAACAACAACAACCAGTCCTGGCTCACACCACCACAGCTGCCTCCACACTTGGAGAACGTGATCCTGAACAACTTCTCAGCATCGGATAAAACAAACAGCAGTGGTGCTCTGCCTATTCCTAACCATGTTGTGCTGAACCACCTGGCCACCACCAGTATAAAACACAACACGCTGGCTGTTGCGAGTGTTGTGAGATACAAGCGTAAATACGCCACGCAAGTGCTCTATGCTCCACTCCAGTAGACTTCAAATCAACGTTCTCATCCATCACTTCATTTCATTGTAGTAAAATTTCCAATATCAACGCTACCCGGCCGTGTTTTGCCACTTTTTCTTAAGATTTTTTGGTTTGTTTACATTTTGCAAAATTCAAAACACAATAAAATCAAAACTAAATTTTTAGTAGCAAGGCAAAACAAACGTTCTGTTGAGTCTGCTGCCAGTGTTTTATCAGTTAAAGTGCCAGAAGGATCTAGTGTTGTGTCTATTTGTGAGCAAAACTGGGATTCAAGTCAGTGAGGGATTGATCAGATCAGCGTGATTCCAATCTTTGTTTGTTACACAATATTATGAGTTACGTGCCTGCACCTACGCGTGAATCATCAATCACCGTGGCGGTTCGTGTGCGGCCATTCACAGAAGCAGAACTGGCACATTTAGTTAAAGAAAAAGACGAGCCGATCTTTTTAGGTGATGGATCACTAAGTTTTGGGAATCTCAGTTCAGATAATAAAGAAAATATAGGCAGTAATTTGAATATTAACAAGAATTTTGGTCCAAGGGGAATAAGGAAAATAGTTGATGTTGTTGATGATAGAATGTTGATATTTGATCCATCAGAAAATAATCCTTTGGCAAATATCTCGAAAAATGTTTTAATTAACGGGAAAAAAAATACAGCTAGATTTAGAGAACATCGTTTTGTATTTGATAAATTATTTGATCAAAATGCAAGTCAAGAAGAGGTTTATTTGAAAACTACTCAACCGTTATTGGACAGTGTTCTTGATGGGTTCAATTCCACTGTTTTCGCATATGGAGCTACTGGTTGCGGGAAAACTCATACTATTAGTGGTACTTTAAACGAGCCAGGTATTATTTTTCTCACGATGAAGGAGTTATTTGACAAAATTGATTCATTAAGAGACACTAAACACATTGATGTTTCCTTGTCTTATTTGGAGATATATAATGAAACTATTAGAGATTTAATTAACCCAGAGAACAATGGGAAGCTGCTGACTTTAAGAGAAGATGCAAATAAAAGAATATCAGTCTCTAATTTATCTCAACATGAACCAAAATGTGTTGAAGATGTTATGGATATGATTATGATTGGAAATCAAAATAGAACTTGCTCACCAACTGAAGCAAATGCTACTTCATCTAGATCTCATGCTGTTCTACAAATTAATATAACTCAAAGAAATAGAACTGCTGATATCCGTGAAAATCATACTTTTGCTACACTATCGATTATTGATTTAGCTGGTAGTGAAAGAGCAGCAGCAACTAAAAATCGAGGTGAGAGATTACATGAAGGTGCAAATATCAACAGATCTTTATTAGCTTTGGGGAATTGTATTAATGCATTATGTGATGTTAGAAGAAGAAATCATGTCCCATATAGAGATTCAAAACTTACGAGACTATTAAAATTTTCATTAGGTGGGAATTGTAAAACTGTTATGATTGTTTGTATTAGTCCCTCAAGTGTCCATTATGATGAAACTTTAAACACTTTGAAATACGCTGATAGAGCTAAAGAAATTAAAACAAAATTGATGAGAAATCAGCATAATATTGATAGACATGTTGGGTCATATTTGAAAATGATCACTGAACAGAAAAATGAAATCGAAGAATTAAGAAATAGAGAAAAAATGGTTGTTGAACAAGGAATTAATAGATATAAGATTAAAAGAGAATGCGTATCTGTTGGTGTCTTGGAATTTATTGATACACTAAAGCAAAATCTAAATTCAAGGAAATTTCAAACTTTGAAATTTAAGAAATCTTTGATCTTGTGTAAAAGACAATTACTACTGATTTCAATGATTGAATTAGAAAAAATCAAAGATATTTTACAAAGAAAGTTGAATGCATTTATTGATGAATTCAGTGAAAATCTATCAATCATTGATAATTTATCAATGCAAATTAATAATAAAATTAAAGAGCTGGAAATTTCATATGAGCAAGAAAGTGAACTAGATCTTATACTGTCAAATAGTGCTGATAATGGTATAAGGAAACTAACGGAACTTGAGGCTTGGAGTAAATATGATAAACTAACGTTAGATGTTGCAATTGTTCAAATAAAAGATTCTTTTGAAAAAGCCATCTTACAGAATTTTTCCACTTTATTTGATAAATTGATATCAAAGGGTGAATTCATGAATAATTTATCGTTTTTAAGTGAAACTTTATTTGAATTGATTTTCCAATTAAATTCAAACGTTCAATTAAATAATCTGGAATTGATTAAAAATTTCAATATAACTTTTAGAAATGCATTATCAGAATTTTTAAACATCGATAAAAAATTCGAGATATTTGCCAATCAATTACAACATACAATGAATACAGATTTGAAAATCCCATCATCACCAATCCGACAACTTGCATCAAAATCAAAATCATTTTCTTCATCAATTTCAACTAATACCAATAATAATAACACCAAACCAAGATTATCATTAACAAAACAATCCAATAATTTTTCCAAAATCAATAAAAACATTCCGTCATCATCACCATTGAGAGATAATAAACCGAAATCCATAATGAAAAAAGTTAGATGGGATGTTAACCTATCTAACCCAGATGAGTCGATAATTCAAATAAATAATCCCAGTACTAGTACTTCTAATGATAATAATAATAATAATAATGGTAATGATTCTGATATTAGTATGGATGATATAAAAGAACAATCCACTATAGATGAAATCAAATTGCCCAATATCAATATCAATGAACAAGATGAATCATTAATTGATCAGAGTTTCCAAGAACTAGAACAAGTTTTCAATAAAAAGAAATTAACTTCGTCACTAACTTCATTGAGTTTGAAATCTGTTAAGAATCTGGGATCAAATGGGAATTTAGGTGCACCAATTAGATTGAATGATGAATGAATTATAACACTTGACTTTAGATATAAGAAAAATAATGAATATTATACAAATATTAATTGCATATGACTGAAGATTACTAGTGTAAGTTTTATTATTAAATACGAGGTTGTAGATTAATAAAATAATTATATTAAAATTAAAAAAGATTATATAAAATCAAAAATCAAAAAGGAAAAAAAAAAAAAAAAAAAAA
>JAJMAV010000076.1:0-51253 GCA_030565045.1 Starmera caribaea
GATCTGATATAGAAGGTTCCAGAAGGTTTAGTCTTCACTTCAATTAGTTTAGAATTGAAGTATTTAAAGACCCTTTTTCTACATTTAAATTTTATATATTTTATAATAAACATCGATCATTTAATACAACTTCTAGTTCTATTATCTTACACACTTCTCATTACGTTAAATTACCACCCACTCGGTATAAACTTTAACAAGATCAACAATTTTTAACGTAATTTAGTACGTCGTCGATAATCTGCTAATTGAGGGCACGATGGTAAAATTGTAATTGGTATTAGGTACCTCGAATTTTTCAGAAACGTGTATAATGCTCACTTTTGGCACCCATTTTCTTTAGCCTTTTGATTAATTCTACGTGTATAACAGCTCCATATTTCATTTTAAGCGGTAAACGTCTACTATCTGCCTTCAAGTTTGAACTTTCACGGTTCAGTACAATTTCACAACTTCGTTTAAATTTTTAAACTTTTAGCTATGTGAGCTGTCAATTATCTACGGTCAATTAAGCTGTCAAAAAATTGAATAACCGAAGCTTGGTAGAGGCACATTGGGTTCAAATATTCAGATTTTATAATGGATCCAACTGACTTGCGAAGGATAAGTTTTTCTCTATGAGGCTTGAGTGGCTCTTGAACTAAAGACAGGACAGTTCAGATGTAAGATGAACCAAACCGTCAACGTTTTAGAATCTCAATAGCTATTTTACAATTAGTGTAAACATTGAAATATTGATTTTTGAAGTATATCAGTAAAGTCTATCACGAATCACGATTAAAAACTTGCTTTAAAAAATTCACTGTGGCAACTCCCCAAGCCCATTTTCTGAATGCACTGCGATGTCAGATCGCACTGGCAGAAGTATGAATAGTGGATCAAATTATTGTTGTTATACCATGGTGACCACGGTGACTAAAATGAGACTTGAGGGTGCAGACTAGTGCTACTTATGTAATAATAAGTCTTGAAGCTGTCTGAGTCTCTGAATCTTTTTCTTTACAAAAGACTGAAGTCTGACACATAGAGATCCAGATTCTAGTTCTACTATCTACTATCTACTATCTAGTAATTAGTAGTCATCACTGTTCACTGTTCAGTATTCAGTGTTAACTAAGTAGAAAGAATATAATAAGTTAGTACGAGTCACGACTTACCAGTAGTAACTTGTGAGTGTCTACTATCTGATATAGGTATTCACTACAGTCAGCTACCACTTTTATTTACGATTTTCAACCTAAAGGCTAGCCCTCTGTTTTGTGAGATTTGAAATTTGTTCTCTGTAGTGTGTATTGACTTAATTATATTTGCACGATAAGTTCTAACTTGAACATGTTAACTCAAAGCGTAAAATCATTGAATCAGTCACCTTATAACTTCATCATTTTTCAATCGTTTTTCATTGGTCAAGGACTCAAGTACACAACTTGTTGGTTGGTTCTTCGGTTTCTTACACTTTTTAAAATCAATCCAACATACAAATCATGTTGAAGTTTAAAAAAGCAATAATCAGATCTTGCCTTTAATTGACAGTTCAGTTATCTGGCTGGTATTTGATATCCACTGCAAGTGAAATCATCAATCATCAACCGGATCAATTAAAATGACTCGTAAGTGTGATTTTAATTCAGCGGGTCCAGTTTTTAAATGTAGCATCAATTTTAAATAGTTTTGCTCGTTTTAATATATTAAGCCTATATGAGATTAATAAACAGCTGCTTTCTGTTATTTTTGAATACGTCGATCGACTAGCTCTAGAGTCCACGTTGGTAATTTATGTAATTTAGCATTTAAGTTTTAACTAAAAACCGGTAAGTGGTCGAGTAGATTTAAACACTCACAACTCAATCGTTCAATGGCTTTAGACTTCAAATTTGTTGATAGTGGTTACGACTTACAATCAGTTACAACAGTACACTAATTACCACTAAAACTAGCCTTAAAATTGTGACACATTTGGTTTTTTTTGTACCCAGTAGTTATGAATCAAAATAATCAACCAATTCTCAATATTAAACAGCTAGAAGTGTCAAAAACTCAACAACATTTAGTTGTGGTTATTGATCTAAGCTTTTTTTGTGCCTACTAAGTTGTAACGGACTATCAGCTTTGAGTAAGCAATTACTTGGTTCTCCAGAGCTCACAAAGCTTTATACATACATAAGAATCAGATTTTACGGTACCTACTACCCTCTTAAATCGTTGAAAAGATCGTTGTCTTACAAAATTTTTAGATCTAAATCTTGAACCCTTTTTTAATGTTTTGTCTACTATGTAAGTTACAGTCTTCAATATGAAGAAGAGCATGATGAAAAAAAATGGGAGGAAGTACAAGATGCTTGGACAACTCCTGCAATTCATGATTCATCATCAACAAAAGACGTCGTTTGAAACCAACTGTTTCGAGTGTAAAGTTTTTTTTCTGGATGTATTCAATATATGTAGTACTTGAATTCGCTACTTTTGTGCTATGTGAAAAATAATTCACTATATCATCGTAATAAAAAGGTGGCAATTTGAGCTGGTGACTTCAATCCATTGATTTTACTATGATATTTTACTATGATTGAGTTCTCCAGTATTGAACTTTTTTTGATATTCAAAACCTTTGATTGCGTTTAGCTCGTCACTTACCGATATTTTGCTACGATCTTTTTATATATGTTCAACTCAAGCCAAATTTGCTATAAATCTATTATCAGCTTTCATCTTTTGACTCTCAGCTGACAGTAGGTTTGCACTTGGTTGAGGTCAAAAAAAAAATAGTTCAATTTGCAGGAAGTTTAAGAATTGTGAGTCCAGATATCGAATTTCCACAAGCGCCTCAGTCTTTTATTAGGTTGTCGATTTTTCATTTTCAGTTTGAAGACTACTTTGTTTTTGAAGTGAAGAGTCGAGACCAATTTAATAATTGTGTAGACTCATTGAGCTCTGAATCTATTATCTTTCTACAATTTGCTGATAAAAAAACTATTTTGGTTCACGGTATGCATTATGCAAATATAAACTTGGCTTACGGGCTCCACCCAAATGCCAGAGATCAAAAGTCATTCCTAAATCCTCAATGCTCTCTTGTAAAAAAAATCAGTTGATTCAAACGCTGGATAAATCTTGATTGCAGAATACATACATGTTATCATTTGCAAATAACAAATCAATTTTAGTTGAGGTTATTAAAGTGGCTTTAACTCCCAAACTTCTAAGTCATGATTTATAATTGCATCTAGAAATGACAGCTAACGTAAGTCTGTCTAATGTAGTACGTACTACATATGTATTGATTACTACTATTTAGCTAAATTGAAGCCTATAATTCTAAATTTTTATAGATCTGGAAAAAATATCTGGTAAATTGTATTATTCCGATGCATTGCATATCTCGCTAAGAATTGAGGGGGTCCATAATTTATCGCTCTGTTGCTTACTATGTACTTTACAAAAGAAACAGTAGTAGAATACTAGAAGACTGTAATATCAGGCTTCAGCAATTCACCAAGAGCTAAAACTAAGTCTCACGGTATCTCAGACTTTGGGTCTCAGAGTGATAAAAATTGCAAACAGTTAGTTGTCATGGATTTTTCCACAGCAAAAAACAAAGAAATTTTCTTGAAAAACCGTTGAGAGAAAAAACCTTCACTTGCATGGATTCTATTGTTTATGGAAAAACTGCATCTCAAGAATTACCAAATTCAGAATGCCACTTAAATTCTATAAAAAAAAATAAGTATGTATTACAAGATCCGCAAGTTTTTATAACACGCGGTATTTGAGACATTCAACGTTACTATCGTTGTAGCAACTACAAGTTACAAGCTAAAACTCATCAATAATTAATCTTTTCAAATCTCTTCTTTTTTAAAAAACATCCAACTCTAACGGCTGTGCTACAGCACACATAACAATACATTTTCTACATGTTGATGCTTAGCATTGCAGCTTTAACCAAAAAGAAAATATATTGAAATTTGAAATTTGAATCTGATAATAATTGCAAGATTCAATTGACATTTTTCAAAACCCAGCAAATTAAATTGCAATCCTGTATCGGGATACCACTTGGCACTAAGTTTTGACTTGTGTAATTGTTGAATGTGTCATTTTAGATGTTAAGTGGTAAATTAAACAATAGCATGTAATCTTGATTCTTGATTAATGACTATACCCCGTTTTTAGTATATTTGACTTGAATTTTTGACTTACAATTTTTCAAGAAGTACAATGGTTCCGGATCTTGCTGTGTGATGTGCATTAACGATACTTTTAAAATTGAAAACTGTGCTTGTAGATTAGTTCACTTTTTGACTCCCTGAGCATTGAAATTTGAAAATAGAACTTCAAAATTGTTGTGATCTTGGTGAATGAAAGAAAAAAATGTTGGGAGATTTGGTGTCAATTTGAGTGACTCGAGGCATTAATTACAATGATATTAGTGCATACAGTACATCACCAAATACATACCACTTAGTACAATCATAGTACATCTTGCTAATGTTATGCTTTACATTTCAGGTTACATTTTTCAAGACGTTCCGCATTAATCTCCAGAACTGTTCAGTTCATTCTCTTTTTAATAATTCGAATGGAACTATAGTTTCATTGCTATGTATCAATTGTAACTACATACTTGATTTCTATACCTGTATGTATAAAATTGTAGCTTTGTGAATTGTTTCTACAGTTCAACTGAAAATAACGATAAATCTTGAGTTACAACTTACTACTAAAAATAATTCATGTAATATATGACACTTAAGACTTCAATACATCTCTCACTAATGGAAGACCTATTTTGTTAAAAATCTCTATTGTTGATTTATAAGAGTTTTTTTTTAAAGGTAATGCTCGTGCTTTAGTAAGTATTAAATCGTCATCATCATCATCATCAGAGTCGGTGTTATTCCAAGCTTCGATCTGTTCCTTTTGTGGATAGTTTTTTAAAATCAAATCATGAAGTTGTTTTCTAAAAGATTTAAGATCAATTTTTTCATTGAATGGTAAGTTTTGTTGTTTACTTATAATTTTTAGAATATGGAACAATACATGCAAACCATCGTCTTTAGTGTTTTTTTGTTCTGTTACAACATTTTCTTTTTCAATAATCAATTCTAGTTTTTCTATGGCTAAAGGTCTTAAAAATCCATAATTCTTATAGAATTGAAGTAACTGTTTTGGTGTTTTCAATTTGTCCTTTATCACAACATTTTCTTCAAAATAAGATCTAATTGTGGCTAACACTTTCACTAATTTAATGTGTTCTTGTGTTAATGAGTAATCATTAGTGTATGAGTCCAATAATTTAACGTGTGCTGTACCAGAAAACGTTTTATTAATATGGAAATGAATTCCGGAGACTTGTTCATGATTAACAAAATTTCCAGAGGTATCAGATTCAATTAAAAGGGGGAAAACACCGTCTCCGTGATAATTGACTAAACTCCATAATAAACCTCTAATTTGATCATAGTTCCCATTTGGCATCATTGGGAATTGACATGAACCATTCAAAAAATTAGTGTTCCATTGCTGTTTTGTGTAGATATTGAACAGTTCGACAAGATCAAAATCTGATATTTCCATTTCATTGTCGGCCAGTCTTTTGAGTAACGGTTGTTGCATTGCGTGTATCTCGACTCTCTGGTAATAATAACTTTCTGATCTTGAATCTTGATAAATAATTTCTTTTTTCTGTTTTTCCTATGCTTTTTATAGTTTTATTTCACTGAATAGTTATAATTGCATTAAATGTCTGAGTTCTATGGACTTGTGTAGTAATATTGTGTTTCTTAGTACATAGTTAGTACTATAAGTAATATTTAAATCATACTTATCTAGTGACTAGTTTATAAGAGTATTTTGAGTCGCGGATTTTTTTTTAATTTATTCTCAGCTAGTGCAAATAAAATAATTTTGGTATCATTCGAGAAACAGCTGCCACATTTAGTATATAATTATTATCTATAATAGTAATAGACTGACACATAAATATAAATATATTTCTGATTTAAAGATTATTCAGTGACTCAAAAGTGAAGAACTAGAGAATAACCACCACTTAAAACTAAGTTTAGTTAGTTGGTTATTGACAGATAACACACACATAAAGTTACTACTAGTGCTAATTAGCTGGTTGTGGCGGGTGTGGATTGGAATATTCAGCAATAAAATAATCTTTCTCTGCTCAATAATTGCCAAACTCAGATAATACTGATCAGAAAAGGCGCCGGCTATACAGAAATACTCTCAGCTCACTTCAATATATTAAAAATATAGAGCTTAAATTTTCTCTTTCTCAGTCTTATAAACCAGCGATGAGCTGAATATAAAATTTTGTATGCTAAAAAATATTTTTTTTTTTCTAGTTATCATTTCAACATTTATCACTACTAGATCAACCACCATCATGCCCTCAGAACAAGAACTTCTACAACAGATACAACAGCTCAAACTAGAAAACAACTTACTCAAATCAAAACTCACCCAAAAACCATTCCCTGAATCCACACTAACTTACGATGAATATAAAAGATACGGACGTCAAATGATTGTACCAGAGCTAGGTTTCAATTCTCAAGTGAAATTGAAAAACGCTAAAGTCCTAATTGTTGGCGCCGGAGGACTTGGATGTCCTGCCATCATGTACCTCAGTGGTGCCGGGGTTGGGACCATTGGGATAGTTGATGATGATGTGGTTGATGTTTCAAATTTACATAGACAAGTTTTACATACAACTGATAAAGTTGGGTTTTTGAAATGTGAAAGTGCTAGGGATTTTATCAATAGACAGAACCCTCATGTTAAAGTTGAAACTTACGGTGAAAGATTGAGTCCTTCAAATGCTTTTGATATTTTTGTTAAATATGATGTGATTTTAGATTGTACTGATTCTCCAAATTCAAGGTATTTGATCAGTGATGTTGCAGTGATAACGGGGAAAACTGTTGTCTCGGGTTCAGGATTGAAAACTGATGGTCAATTATCAATTTTAAATTTTAAAAACATTGGACCATGTTATAGATGTTTTTATCCTCAGGCACCATCTCCAAATAGTGTCACCACGTGTAAAGATGGTGGTGTATTGGGACCCGTTATTGGCCTAATGGGTGTAATGATGGCTATTGAAACTATTAAAGTGATTATTGACACTTATACACAGGAGAATTTCCAACCTTCTATAACAATGTACACGGGGTTTGATGTTCAATCATTGAAAGTTTTCAAAATGAGAGGAAGACAAGTGACTAAATGTGATTCATGTTCCGGTAGGATAACTAAAGAACAAATCATAAATGGAGATTTGAATTATGATAAATTTTGTGGAGTTAAAAATTATAACGTATTAAAACCACATGAACGTTTAACTGTGGAAGAATACTCTAAAATCTTACACGCAAATGAAAAGCATTATTTAATTGATGTTAGACCAAAAGAACATTTTGGTATAAGTCATTTACCAAATGCAATCAGTGTTCCATTAGTTGATTTGAAGAAAATCAAAGATTTAAAAGAAATTGGAATTGATGTTGAAGATGGTATTCCAATTTATACGATTTGCAGGTATGGTAATGATTCTCGTCATGCGACAAGATTCTTAAATGATACTTTTGGATTGCAGACTAAAGATGTGACTGGTGGGTTGTTTAAGTATACTGAAGATATTGATCCAATAATTCCAACTTATTGATTTTCTATTTAATAACACACATTTAATTTAATACACAATTCAAAACCCCTTTTGATTCTATGAAGACATTTTTTCTATTATAACAACACCTGAAGTTGAACAAGCAGCATAAATATTCCCACAACATAAATTTTCATTCCAACTAATTGAATTGATTGAAACTTGAGGAGGGAAAATCGTTGCAGTGGTAACACTATCAATTGTATTCAAATTAGAAACTTCAAGTGCCGAATCCAATCTATATTTTTTCAATATCTCACTATAATTCAACTTCCATAATTTACAAACTTTATGACCAGGTTGACTTTGCTTTTGACCATTTAATAGTCTTCTTGCCACATTATTAATCTTAATCTCTCCATCAGCTCCACCGGTTAATAACAATGGATGTAGAGTTGAACATGCTAATGATTCAGTTGAACCTTCGTGTTTAACTAAAGGTTGATTCAGGAATAATGCTCTTGCCGCTAAAACTCGTACCGGGTAAGGGCCTTCAGTTAATATAAATGAATACAATTGCTTAAAGTAAATTGAATTTTTAGCAAATAATTTATTTCTAATGGTCAAATTCTTGGTGAATTCTAAATCTTGTAATTGAAATAACGTTGAATAACCATCTGTCATTGACGCTAGGAAAATTGTGTCACCAAATTCACTTTCACCAGCTACCAATTGATTAATTGGGTGAGTTGAAATTGGATAGATAAATGAAGGTGTTGTATCTTTATCCACTATAAATTCTGCAATGTTACCGTAAATTGTACCACAAATGAATTTATTCCCTTCGAAAAAATCAAATGAAGTGATTTTTTCATTTAGTTTAAGTTCTAATGATGGTGAATGTAAATGAATATAATTGTTGTTATCATCTAATATTTCAACGAGTCTTAATTTACCATCGTTTGATAATATTGATATTACCCCCAAGCTTTTATCGTTTCCAGTTATTATGGAAGTTTTCTTTAAATTTATTATGGTACCAAAATCATGAAGTATAGTTTTGAAAATTGTGACATTTCCAGTTGTTGTATCAACTTGATAAATGATTATTGCATTAGACGCCACTAGTTGTTGTTGTTGCACAGATAAAAATTCCCAATTTGCAGAGATTGTTGAACCATTATTTTCATTTGATATTGTAGCTATAAGATATTGTTTAGTTGGATCATTTTGATAAGGTAACCAAGCGATTGAAGTTGTTAAACCACCAGTAAACAAAACGTGTGCTCTTCCAATATCAATTGAGTCATTAGTATGTAACACGGAGTCTTTCAAATCATCTACTTGGAAATTGATGGTAGTATCTGGGAATTGAAATTTGAAAAAAGATTCAGTGATGATGGAAAAATTCGCGTCATATGGCATTGCATCAATTAATGTTGGTTCTGGAGGCGTGGATAAAATTTCTAGAGGAACAGTGAACAACGAAGTTTCCCAATTCTCTCTTAATTCTGCCAATTTTGATAATTTATCCTCATTAGCACCAAAGACTCTAAGGAATTTTTCTTTCAAAGAGGTCATATTTTTGGCGACTTTAATGAACTGTTTGGCTTTAGCATTTGGTTTTGTTGTGGTTGTCTCTGTAGTAGTTTTCTTCTCTTTAGCTTGTTTCTTTGGTTTCTTAGCATTCTTCTTTTCCACAACTTCCTCTTCTTCTTCAGCTAGTTCCACAACATCTTCAAATTCGTCTTCAATTTCTTCGACATCAACCATCAGCTCGTCTTCTTGTGCGTCTTTGTCATTTGCATCATCTTCAATCTCCATTGGAGGCAGCGGCTTGCTCGCTTTGCGTCTTGCGCGTGGTGGCATTTCTCTCTTCTGTTGTTTTGTTTATGTTTTCAATATCTTAGAAACAGAAAAAAAAATATTAAAGAAGAGAAATCTACATAGTTAACGAACTCATTGTATGTATGTATCGTCATATATTTATATATTTAAATAGCGTAGCGTAGTGTATCAAGCTGCTAATTGAAGGAAAGGAATGCTTGTTCCAAGTCAGCAATCAAATCTGCTGGGTCTTCAACACCAACAGAGACTCTCAACAAACTTTGCTCAATGTATGGATCAGTCAAAGCTCTCCATTCGATCAAAGATTCAACACCTCCAAGTGAGGTTGCGTGGTGGAAGTATTTCAATCTAGATGGTAGCACTTTGGCAGAGTCCTTAGATTCCAGTTCAATGGCGAAAACTGGACCATATCCACCAACCAATTGTTCTTTAACATAAGGCTCTGTTTGTAAAGAAGAGTGATGGATTTTCTTCAACACTTTATAACGGTCTTTGTTCTCAACCAAGTAGTTGACAATTTTCAAAGCATTTTCACTTTGCTTTATGATTCTTAAATCATAGGATCTAAGAGATCTCAACAACAAATAACTTTCCAAATTGGCGATATTTGTACCCAAATAAATACGATCATCAATCAATTGTTTTTTAATCTCCTTAGTTTTAACCGCTAGCACACCAGCTAGTAAATCAGAATGACCACCGAAATACTTGGTAGCTGAGTGCATAACAACATCAGCACCGAATTTGAAAGGGAATTGTAAAGGAGGTGGAGCAAAAGTGGCATCAACACTTAAAATTGCACCTTTAGCATGAGCCTTGTCAGCGAAATATTTCAAATCATACGAAATTCCATATGGGTTCACTGGGGTTTCAATATGAACTAAATCACCTGGCTGTAATTTATCTAAATCCTCTTCACTTAAACTTAATTTCTTCAAACCATAGTTTCTAACATGGATGTTGGATATGGCATGACAACCATGATAACATTGACCAATGGCAATTTGTTTAGGGTTGAAATGGGTCATTAACGCATAGAAAGCAGCTAAACCAGAAGAGTAAACCACGGTGTGAGCATCAAGAATCTCATCAAAGACAGCTTCGACTCTTTCAGAGTTTGGATGTGCTAGTCTTGAGTAGATGTATTCGTCTTCTGGGTACCCGTCTGGGGAGTCAGCAACGGCGTTTAATTTGGTTGGGTCGTTGTTGTATCTGAAAGTGGTGGAGACGTTGATTGGAGTGACTTTACTGTTAGTTTCTTCCGTTTCTGAGTACTGCAAATGCAAAAAGACAGGAGCTCCGAGCTACTCACCAACATCTGGGACTCTGTTTTTGGCGTCGTCTGCGTGAACTAGTTTTGTTGAGATCCCAGTCATTCTGTGTGGTTCTGTTTTGGTTCTTCTTCTTGTAGTGAGTGATTCAAAGAGAGAAAGAAATTGAATTCATTTTCAAAATTCAGAAATGACGAGTTTTGGACGTTTAGAACCACAGTTTCCAAACTCCATCACATTGTATCTCCAGCTGGCAGAGGATTACTAGTTCAGTCAGTTGGGAGGAGGGGTGTGACGATGAGGAGGTGAGTATCTCTTTTATTCTTCAAGATGTGTCTATTTTATACCCATTTTCTTCAGTTATATGCCACTTTATCAGGTGTGAAAATTACTGATGATTTGAATCAAATTGTAAAACAAAAAACCACTCATGTCTACAGTCTTACAGCCAACAGCTTCTACTCAGAAACTACTTAGATGAGTGTACCAGCAATCAAAGCTAATCAAAGCTCTTCATGGTGAAAAAAAAATTGTAGCAGAGAAGAAAAAAAATTCAAAATTCATTCCCAGAAACAAAAACATCGGAAAAAACAAACAGCCAGAACAAACACTAAGAAACCAATGACTGCGCAGCAACCAGCAACTGTCGCAGGCGCCACCACGGTGAACGCCATCAACGGAGACACTTTACACGCGAAAAAACGCGTTTCTGATGACTGTGAAGACACGGTCGCAAATGTCGCGATAGAAATTGTTGATCTGGATGAAGGTCATGAGTTCTACAGTGCTGAGGAAGGGGATCAGAGACAAGAAGAGATAGTGATGAGTGAACCACTGGCACACTCCAGTAACGTGGGAAGTCCTGTGGATTTTGGTGGTGAAATGGCTGAGACTATGAATGAGAGTAATATTGATAAGAAGAGTTTGTCTGGTGATGAGGTTACTCAGAGTATACCACCACAGGTAGATGATGTTGATCAAGTACAGACAAATACTGCTAAAGAAGAAGTTAAAGCTGAAATAAAAAATGACACACTGGTAACAACTACAAATTCATCTCCTGCTAAACCACAACCATCAACCACATCAACTGCAAAGAAACAAAACTCGTTTGCCTTAGAAGATGATTTCTTCTCTATGGCATATATCCCAGTGCATCATGAAGATGAACCCAAAAAAAAGAAGAAAAAAAAGAAGAGAAAACTTGAAAATCCAATTGAACCAACTGACCTAGATTTCAATGATTTGATGTCCCCACTCATCACAAAGGCAACAAGATCAAAATCTAAAAAACAGTCATCACCAGCTGAAGTTTTCGAAAAATTACTGAGTACTCCTGAACCTAAAAAATCCTTGATGTTTGAAGTACGACCAATTACACCACCTCCAATGGATGACGAGGAATTGAAACAACAATTCATAAGAGCCGAGAAAATGAAAAAGGCACTTTTTGATACAGATTATAGTGCTATGTCATTCGATGCTGATTTAGATATAACTGACTCGATAAAACTTGAACAGCAATTTGAGAAAAAATTCGAAAAACAATTAAATAAAATATTGGATAAATCTAGTACTAACCCATCGGCAAGAGTTTATATGATGAGATTATCTTCTCATTTACCAGGAACCGAGAGTTTATCACTGGATATCAAAGTTAAAGGTGATAAAAAAATTGAATCTGTTGTTGTTAAAGCTTTAGAATATTTGAAAAAACAAGAAAAACTTGGTTTTGGTAAAATGTATACCGTGAGAAATGTCGCATTGTATTGGAAAAACATGAAATTATTAGGTTCAATTAGATTAGATTCATTGAATATCCCTAAAAACGATGAATTTGAAGATATCACCACAATTGAAGTTGGATTATATACAAAACAACAAAGTCAGGAATTAGAAATGAAAAATATAGAGAAAAGGAAAGCAAGACAATTACTTTTCCAAGAAGAATCTGCTAGCTTGGATGAAGTGGCAAATAATGACGAAGTAGATGTGGATACTTATGAATTGAATGATGATGATGATGAAGCGTTCAAAGAGTTGGACGAGGAGATTAAGTTGAAGAATGCTAGTAGGTTCAATACTGCTAATGAAGATAATAATAATAATAGTAATGATAATAGTAATGATAACGAAAATGGGAATAATAATGAGAATGAAGAAGAAGAAGAAGGATATTTCAAGATTGGTTTGAAAGGTGAAAATAACGTTAAGTTTGTTGTTAAAGTGAACCCGGAAACTAAGATTCAGAGTTTAGTGACACATTATATACAGAAAATGAATCTTGCACCAACCACTAAATTAAAATTGGTTTTTGACGATGAAGAGATAGATTTGAATGGAACTGTGGGGGATACGGAACTAGAAGAAGATTACACTGTTGAGGTTTATGTTCTTTGATATTCATGAACCAGCTTTTTAAAGTCTGCTAATGTTTTAGATACATAAACTGTTCATTCTTTGATTCTTTCTGTACATAGTTTTAAAAACTTTTTTTTCTTTGGGCCATAATTAAATTCTTTGTAGATTTATAACAGAATCAGAATCAGAAGAACGATGCTTGCTAGAAGATTGATAGCAGCACTGACACTGCTAATCAGTTTATGCAGTGCAACAGTCCCATTGGTGGCATACTCTCATCATCTGTAAGTTTTTTCCCAAGTTCCTCTATTGAATATTTGATATCAACAATTACTAACAATTCACCAGAGTGCCTCGAGTGCAAACCTATGTCAATAACTTCAGACACTTGGTGTTCAACCACGAAAGATCTAACGAAGTGATAAGGAAACTCACTGAGCCATGTTCAGCAGACGCTTATATTATAGTGAATCAAAAGGGTTTAAATTTAGATGATTTACAAGATCCTCAATATTTCAAGTTCTTGAGAACTTATATGTTTAAGAGTTCCACTTTGATAAGTCTACCGAGAATTGAGAAGCCTTTGAACCATACTGCTATTGGATCAGCGATTGCTAAGAAATGTGGTGGTGCTAAAATTGTTAAATTGGTTGATGATCAAGAGTTAGAAGAATATTTCGATACGAAAGTTAGAGTGATATATTTAGAGCTGTCTGAATTACCAACTGACCTTGAATTAAGAAACAAGAAGTTGTTTGAGAATGATCAATTGTTAAGAAACATCATTAGGAAATTACCATCACCAAATCATGCACTAATTTATTCGAATTTTGATAACAAGAGACAAGTTTTCAATAAATTGAATGAAAATCGTTGGAGTCAAATGGATATTTTTGAAGACATTTCGAAGGAACCAAGTAGATTAGAAGAATTTGAAAGAAATAATAACAAACATATTGTGAAACCATATTTCAGTGAAAAAAGAACTAATTTACTTTCAGATCAAAAACCTGAACCAAAGATTGTTATATTTGATGAAAAATTCATGAAGGAGAATGAAAATTTGATACTTGTCGTGTTAGGTATAGTGTTAATCTTGGTGACTTATCAATCTTTTCTCTTTTGCAAATTCATATCTAAATGGTTGGTTAAAAGAGCTCAATTTTTGAGATTGAAAAAGGAGAAAAAACACAAATGATTGGTTTGGCTACATTTAATCAAGAAAATGGATGTGATAGAAACAGTTTGCATACAAAGAATTAGCATTTATATCCATTTTTATTTCAAAATGTGTGTGTAGTTGGAACTTCTTGATATATTGTAGCAAAAAAAAGTGAAATAAAATGTTGCAACCTCCTAATATCTGCTCAAGTGATACCCAATTGAAAACATGTCGTTCAACCACTTAGACATCGACTTAGAAAGCCAGCAACCTTTTTCAGACTCACCAGAGTTTGACAATGCAGCAAACGAGGCATCGGATGTGCTCCTCGAGGTGAACAACTACTTGGTGACTCTAACAAATTTAATCAAATCATTGAGTTTGAAGAAGAAGTTGAATAGCAATGCTTTGAATAGTAAGATATTGAGCAGTATAGACACATTGACGGAACAGTTCAAAAAACTCAGTGGGTTAATAGCCAAGTTGAACGAGTTTCAAGACTTGAATTCGATACAAATGTTCACGAAGGATAAGATTAAAAGAGAAGTTAAGTCGTCATTGAATGAGTTCCAGTTGTTGCAAGAGAAGTTCACTGAATTGAGTAAACAGATGAATAGTGAAGCACAAGCAGCGTTAGAGTCAGAAGAGGTACATGGCTACACCAACCAGGATAACACTGATCAACGGTTGATTTTAGAAAGAGATGTTATTAATAACGAGGAATTTGATTATCAACAGAACTTGATTAGAGAAAGAGAAGAAGAGATTAGAAACATTGAGACTGGGATCACTGAGCTAAATGAAATTTTCCAAGATTTGGGTTCAATTGTTCAAGAACAAGGTTTAATTGTGGATAATATTGAGTCCAATATTTACAATGTCGCTGATAATTCAAGAGTTGCAGCTTCCGAGCTTTCAAGAGCTGCTTATTATCAAAGAAGATCACGTTCAAGATGTTTTTGTATGTTGATGATCTTAGTGGCAATCCTAGCTGTTGTTTTACTCGGAATATTCTTGCTATAATTCTAATTTTATTTAAATAACTTTATATTAATGATGACATGTGTATTAAATACCAATTGTAGTAGCAATACAGTCCTTTATATATTACAGTTCAGATGCTCCAAATGTTCACGTTACCATCGTCACCTCCAGTGATCAAATATTCAGTTCCCTCTTTATCATAACTTTTGCTCCATTGAACAGAATTGATCTCTTGACATCCATGTGCCAATTGCTGTCGATCAATTATCTTCCACACAGCAGTGACATCATCTTCTTTCACTTCTTCATACACCACAAGCAAACCATCTGCTCCTGTACTGGCAATTCTATTGGAAAGTGCACTCCAACTAACTGAATAAACTGCTCTTGTATGAACTTTTGGTAATGTGCACTGCAATTCCCAGATTTCTTCACCATCTTCAGCTTCTTCCTCCTCACCATCATCCCCAGATTTCCTGCTCCAAATTTTAACAGTTGCATCGTCACTCCCACTACATAATCTAGTGGAAGTTGGTGACTTTTCAAAATCTGAACTCCAAACTGTCCCTTCATGACCAGTCAATGTCGCAACACAAGTCCAATCATCATAATCTTCTTTCCACAGTCTAATGGTGTCATCATAAGAGCTAGATGCCAATAAATCCTCAAATTGATGCCAAACAACATGTTTCACGTCTTGAGAATGTTCTTGTAACACACTGATACATTCAAATTCCTCATTATCCTCATCAGCTTCCCAGATCCATATGCTCTTGTCTCTTGAACACGAAGCCAAATAAGTCCCATCTTTCGACCAACTAACACCTTTCACCTCATTTTCATGGCCTTCAATCACTGCAAGCAACGACCACTCGTCCATGTCTTCACCCCATATAGAAATTGTGGAATCAAATGATCCACACGCCAATGAAGGGTACTCTCCACTAGGCTTCCACGACACTGAGCGGGCACTTCTCTTATGTGTCTCATCCAACTCTGCCACCAGTTCTCTGGTTGACAAATTGTAAATCTTGCAAGTTCTGTCTGTCGAGGCCGTGGCCAAAAGTGGCAGGTTTTTGTGGACAGCTACAGACCACACTTTGTCTGTGTGTGCATTGAGCGATGTGAGCAGCTTCACCATCTTTCTTTTCCGGTCTTTTTTGATTGTGTTGGTTCTATTGTACTGATTAATACTAACAAAAAAAAAAAAATTCTGAAATTTCTTGAAATATTTCCAAGATTTGGATTCAGACAGTGTTGAAGAGAGAATGAATGTTTTATTGAGACAACAGCGAGGTTTCACCAATACATCAGTGAGAGGGATATACAGAAACTTTAATTTTGTGAAAAAACCGGCTCTTTATTCTACAATTTCCACTCCAATTACACCAAACTCATCAAGATTCAAGAAATTCTCAATATTAGCAGGTTCACTGATCTCAGTTGGTGCAGCAGGTCTTTATTTCTTATCATATGAAGATGAACCCTCAGTTCTGATATCTCCAAGTTATTTCATGCCTTTTAAAGTTTCTAAAAAAATTGATGTGGACAACGATCACTATCTAATTGAACTTGAACCAGTTTACACCAAATGGAAATCAAATCCTGAAGAAACAGCTGCTTTATGGCAGAGTAATAAACTTTGGAGCGTGGAAGTGATGCAGCCACAGATTATGGTTGTGAGAAATTATACACCTTTACCATTAATTATAAATGACCAAGATGGAATCGAAATCAATAAAAATTTCAAAGAGAATGGGAAATTGCTGTTTTATATTAAAAAATACGATCAAGGTGAAGTTGCTAGATGGATTTATAGAAAGCCAGTTGGTTCAGAAATTGCCATTAGAGGTCCAATAATAGAATTTGATTTGGACAAAATTGATTCAAATGTTGACACTATTAATTTTTATGGTGGTGGAACAGGAATAGTTCCTATTTTACAACACATTTTAAGTTCAAGCTCACACAAGCACTACTACAATATCACTTTTTCATCAAGCAAACAAACAGTTTTCCCATTCACTAAAGTTCTTCAACAAGTTGGAAACTCTAAAATAAATTTCACTCATTATACATCAAGGTTAACTAAAAATCAAATTCCAAAATTCGATCCACATGCATTCAGTATAGTTTGTGGTCCTGATGGTTATATCACTCAAATTGCAGGGCTGAAACCGTATAATGGACAAGGTCAAATGGGGGGACTTCTAGCTGAGAACAAATGGACTCAAGATCATGTTTTCAAGATGTGAACACTGAACTACACTGTCATGCTTTAACTATGTACATAATCTATAATTAAATATATAAATAAAGTTCATCTATTTCTCCATCTGACTATTTTCTTTCTCATTTTTTTGGTATCTCTTTCAACAAAATCTCACCACCAATGATATCCAACTTCTCAAATTTAAAATCTTTGAAAATTTCTCCAACTTTTGGAGGTGGTTTATTCAAGATAATCTTCATTCTTGCAAACAATCCACCAACGGTGAAAAACCCATCAACGTACCCGTTTCTTTGTCTTGATGCAATCATAAAATCTTTAATAATCTCATCTTTCTGATGGTTTGCTTCCAGAGATTTTTCAACTTCTTTAATAATATAATAATTACTTCCCAATTGTTGTAATCTTGAAAACAACGTATTTTTCAAATCCAAATGTAATGCAATACCTCTTGTTTCATCTTCATTAAAAACCAAGTTCCCACCATTAATAAATGAATGAATTTGGAAATGATTAATAACATCACAAAATCTTCTTAATGGTGATGTTGATGGTGCGTATGCATCTGAACCAATCATGAAATGAGGTTGTGCCCTTGATGTGAAAAATGCATTGGTCATAAATTTAGATAATGAAAATAATTCTTTTGCTGGTAATAATTCATTGTTTGTAATCATCTGTTTATTTAGTTTTTCGAAAACCTCGTTTGCTGATCCTTCTAAATATTGGCGATACATTCCTTTATAAATACCTGGTAAATTATTTGTAACAAGAAATTTAGCTGATATTATGTTTGCTAGAACCATGATCTCTGAAACTAATGTGGTAGATTTAGACATTTTTTGAGAATCAACCATGAATGATTCATCTTCACCAAAATCACTTGGTGTTTGTTTTATTTCAACTTGATTGACATATCTTGCTGTTAAATCTGTCGATGATTGAAATAATAAAACACCTTTGTCAATTCTTTGTTTTTGTAAATTGGCACTTAATTCATACAAATTTTTCAAATCTTGTATTTCAATAGGTAAATCTTCAAATTTTTTACCTTTTGCAGCATCCAACTCTTTATCAACATCAGAATATGTAAACTTTGGAAATTTTGAAACATATGAAGCTTCAACGTTGATAGAATCAAAATCAACTTGTTTAGTTTTTGAGTCAAATTTTATTGAAAAGGTTAATGCTCTAGTTTTAACACCATCTTTACCTAACCCTGAAACATCAACAATACTCTTTGGCAACATCCCGACGGCAAACTCAGGTTGATAGTTAGTCAACCCTCTCTCTAAAGCAATCTTTATAACAGTATCATTCTTATCGATAAAAGAAGTTGGATCTGCTATATGAACATAGACTTTGGAAGTGTTCTCATCAATTTTTTCAATACTTATACCATCATCAATTTCATGTGCTGTTGCACTATCAATACAATAAACTCTTTGATTTGTATAGTCCACTCTTCTACTAGCTGAGCAATCTTTATTAGCATCAGGTGTCCATAACTCAAAAAAATCTTGTTCAAAATCACTTTTCTTGGAAACATTTTTATATGGGATCGAGGCTTCCAATGTAAAATGTGATGGATTTGAGTTTGGTTCAATGTATTTCAAATCAACTAAAAATTGATATGTTAAAGTTTGAGTAATTTCGAAAACTTCTGGTGGTGTTAAAAGTTTCATAATTTGAGCAACAAATGACACAGACGTTTGATCTGAAAGATTACCAACTGCAAACTCTTTTAAGAAGAAGAGAACTTCTAAAGTTTTCTCTGATGCATGATTTAGTGTAAGCTCATTGTGTTTTTGTAAGTTTTTGATTTCCATGATACGAGATTTCATGAATTTTTTATCAGCTAAATCTTTACAAACAGCACTGATTCTTTCAACATAAGTTGGTGGAATTATACCAATTGACAATGGGAATTTTGTGGAGCTCGAGTATCTTGGAATTGACCAAATCAATTCTTGTTTTTTTATGGCAATAATTGTACCTAGAATTTGATCTGGAGTGTAACCAGTATTTTCAAGAATTGGAATGTTTTTACCTAGATCTGCAAACCCATCTGGAAACAATTCTTTTCCAATATCACGACCCAAAACTATTTCACCCGAGTCGATATTTTGACCATTCTCTTTTAGAGCATTTAGTTCATTAGCAAGGTTCATTAAAGTGAAAATTGGAAGATAGGTGAAATCTTTGCATGCAAATATTCTATAAAGACTTTCAAGGGTGGTACTCATTTCCTTTGCTTGATCAAAAGACTTGGATGACAAAAATTTCAGAGTGGAAGTTATCAACCAACGGAAACTTGGGGCTGTAGCAAACACTTCAATACTTTTATCTAACGATGGTTTAACAAATCCATAGCCTTCAGCTGGATCTTCGATTCTGTACACACAATCAACAAAATACTCTTTGGGGAAGACTCTAGGGATTCTAAACACAAGAGCTGATTTATCAACGAATTCTAGCTTCCCATTTCTGTCCATTAATGTATATCTTGGATCATTCTCTTCTCTAGGAACCTCAATAATCACCATAAGATTCAATATATGATCAAAAGTACTCAGTGCCACACAGTCACCAACTTCCAACGGTTTATAGAACATCTCTGGAGTGATATCAATGAGTGGTTCACCATATTTTTTCTGCATAGCTAAAACAAAAGGTTCAAGCATCGTGTAAAAACTTTTTGTTACAATATCTTGGTTCTCTGATAGCTCCAGCAATGCTTCTTTTTCTTTTCCAGAGACACCTAGTCTATCTATCGCACCTCTAAACCAGTCTTTATTGATCTCGATGAAATCTGTCTTGAACAGTTCAGCAGCTTCTGCTTCAACTTTAGCATACGCAGATTGGAAATCTATCTCATTCAAATTCTTCCCTTCCTTTATGTAATGTTCTTCAGCTTTCTCTTTATCTCTTCGTAGCTGATTTAGGTTCAAAGTCTTCAGAACTGGTTTCTGTCTTTTGTAATTATCGCTCAGCACGATACTTGTGCTGAAATATCTGCTTTTTGAACGCTTCAAAAGCAGCAGCTGCCGCTTCACAGCACATGTGTTTCTTATGCTAAACATCTGCTGGTGAAACCTCCGAGTTTGATGCTTCCTGAAGGTCAATCTGCTTGAAAATAAATTTAATGTCAGAAAAAAATATTTTTGATTGATTTTGCAGCTGGAATATCTGATTTTGAAGTTTTCAACATTGAAGAAGAAGATTCAACGAGTTGTCCACCAAAAACCAAAAAGGAAGAAAAATGTTGAGAAGGAACACAGCGAGAGCAGCAAGGATTGGCTTCAGAAACATTTCTACAGTGCAGACATCCAGCTACAACCCAAAAGAACTGGCAATTCCTCATGACTCCACTATTTACTCACTGATCCAACCAACTGGGATCTTCCACCTGGGGAACTATCTTGGTGCTGTGAGAATGTGGAAGGACATTTCAGAGAGTGCACCAGATTCCACAAAGTTGATTTTTGGTACTGCTGATCTACATGCCATTACTGTGCCTCAGAATGCTGAAGTGTTGAGGAAAAACAGATACGATGCTATTGCCAGTGTGCTGAGTACAGGTATTGATCCTGAACGTTGTATTGTGTACCACCAGAGTGGTGTACAAGAACATGCTGAATTGAATTGGATCTTGAGTTGTATTGCTGGAGTTGGGTATCTGAGTAGAATGACACAATGGAAAAGTAAAAGTGAAGATGTCAAAAATCCAAATTTAGGGTTATTTGCTTATCCAGTTTTACAAGCAGCTGATATCGTGTTATATAAATCTACTCATGTGCCAGTGGGAGAAGATCAGACTCAACATTTAGAGTTAACTAGAGAATTAGTGGAAAAATTCAATAAAGATTTTGGTAAAACATTCCCATTACCAACAACTTTATTGGCACCAACAAAGAAGATCCTAAGTTTAAAAAAACCAGAGAAGAAAATGTCGAAATCTGATGCTGATAAAAATGCCACTATTTTCATGAATGATACACCTGAAATCATACAAAAGAAAATTAAGAAAGCTGTTACTGATTCGATCCAAGAGGAGTTCAAATTTGATCCAGTTAATAGACCTGGTGTTTCTAACTTGATTAATATTGTCAGTGGCTTGCAAAGAAGATCTATTGAAGAGATTGAAAAAGACATTGAAACTTTTAGAGATCATGGTACTTTCAAAAAATATGTGAGTGAAATCATCATTTCAGAGTTTGAAAAACCTAGAAAGCTGTTCAACGAACTAGTTGAAGATCCAGCTTATTTGCAATCGATTGTCAACAAAGGGAACGATAGAGCAAGAGAAATTGCTTCTCAAACAATCGAAGAAGTTAAGAAAAATGTCGGATTAGATTAACTCGGGGGGAAAGATTAATTAATGAACTGTATATAGAAACAACACAAATGTTATAAATGGTTATAGAACAATAGTGATACTCAATTTGGTAAAAATTGTACTTGGTCCAATATATTCAAATCTGTAGCATATTGAATCAAAATTCTTTGAACTGATCTTATGGAGGCACATTGAAATATAATTTCTTTTAATAATTCATGTTTATTGAGATCCAATATTTTGTCATCATCTTTTGAATGATTGGATAATTTCTCAAAGATTTCAATCAATTTCGCCTTCAAACCTAATTCACTTATTCTTTTACAATAAATGATTAAAAAACTCTTGAAATCAAAAGATTCATTTAATTTAAATGAGATCAAAATTCTATTCTCCAAATGAGCCAACGAAATGATTTTCTCCAAACTTTCATAACCTTCTTTCATCAACATAGTTTTAGCCATTTTTTGTAAAAATTTCCCACGTCCACGTCTAACAATTTCATCATTTGTCTTTTTTTCTAGTATATTAATAATTCCATCTGTTGATTTTTCATCAATTGAATCCCAATATTGAGATCCAAATGCCCACCACGAGTCACTGACCAAAGTCCAATTAGCCATATCTTTATCATATAAATATCCATTACCATTAGAAATAGTCACAATTGGGACTCCAGATGAAGTTATAGCACACATTGTTAAATTTTCAGATCTTGTTAAAATCTCTGGATTTGAACGTGCCAACAATGGATATAAAGTCGTTGGTTCAAACAAAGCTTTTTTACCAACAACATCCCATGCGAAAACTTCACCAATACACGTTACTGCCATTAAAAATTTCCCTTTACTCTCTAAAAAACTTAAAGGAGCACCAAGAACAATTGGTGGGAAAATTCTTCTACCTGAATCACTATAAACGTAAATGACACCATTGGAAGTTGATACAGCCCAGAAATCACCTTCACCACCAGTAGCTAAATTGATCAATTTGGGTATGAAATCAACGAAAATTTGTTTTGAATTGTTTTTCAATAATGAGATTTTGGTTGGTTTTTGTTCGTTTCCGGAACCATTTCTAACGTCTAATGATAGTGTTGAATCATTTGGTGAATGTAGTGTAATTCCAGCTGTAATTTTTTTCGTTGCTAAACGAATTTTAGCAAATGAAACTGATGGATTGATTGGTACTGATCCAACAATTTCCATATAATCAACTTCACGTTTTTTCTTTGGTTGATCATTGGTTAACTCTAGTTGTTGTTCCTCTTTTCTTTTCAGTTTTTTGGACACAACATACGATGGTTGATCAAATTCGGTTGTTGTAGTCGATGGTGCTGTATTTGTTGACGATTGAAGAGTTGGAGTATTTTTTGTCGATGTTGTATCAAAACCAGTGGTTGATAAAAGTGTTGGTGTAATTCTTTTTTTGTTATCTTTTGTTTTAGTTGGTTCATTAGCTTGCTTTTCGTTTGTGGTAGTTGTAGTGTCTTTAGGTTGAGCTTCCTCAACAGTTGATTCTTTTGGTTCTTCAGCTTTAGATTCTTCTGGTTGAATAGATGCTTCTTTAGCTGGTGTTTCTGTTTCTATTTCTGTTGGTACAGGTTTCTCAAATGATTTAGGTTCCGGAGATATTATTGTATCTGATTGTGAAGTTTCTAGTGATTTTAAAGGTTCTGGTATTTCGATTTTAGCAGCCAAGCTTTCAAATGCTTCTTTTGTAATTGGCTGACCTAACTCATTTTCATCAAATGTGAAAATTGTAAGTGTATCAGTAGCAACAAATAATGCAGATCCATCATCCACCCATTCTAAATCATTTATAGTTGAGTCTGAAATATCATTAGCCGTGAAAACAGGTCTTAGAAAGCTAGTATTCCAAACAGCAATAGATTTATCAGTTCCAGCAGAAGCAATTAAGTTAAAGTGATTGCTGTCAGTTGATTTCCCATCTGTGAACACCGATTGGCAAAATTTAGCAATCGTTGTATTCTGACCAACTAACGAACAATCAATTTTCCAACTTGATCTGGAGACTACTGACATCCCATTAAACTGAGAGTCCATAGCTAACTGTGGAACAATCAAAATATCACCAAGAGCAGACCAGGAAAATTTAGAAGTGTTGTTTAGTTTGGATATCATTGTGATTGGTAACACCACTGGTTTATTTAGGATTTCACCATCCAAGATTTGAATCTGATGCAATGTGAAAGTTTTATTCAATCCAATAGCTGCAATATAATTTGATGTTGGATCCAAAGCTAATGATCTGATATCTGTTTTCATTTCAATAGGTGTGATCAAACAGCTTGTAGATAGATTGTATATCAAAATCTGGTTCAAAGTTGCAAAAAACAGAAACTGTTGGTTCAAGCAAACAATATCATTGATCTCTTCTGTGTGTGAAAACAGTTTTGTATAGGAATAATCACTTAATTCAGTCTTATAAACATCACCTTTCAAATCAACACTGATCAAGATGGAATCTCCAACTTCTTGTAAACAACTGATTGGAACACAATGATGTATCTGATCCAGCACTTTGTATGGTTTCAGTTTCCCAACATATGACTCATCGCCACTGTTCTCATTCACCACCGTGACGAGCGTGGCCACATCCCATAAACAGATCTTCCCATCTTCACCACCTGTAAACAACGTTTCACCACGCGAACTTTTTGCAGTGCAATTCACTCTTCCTGCGTGCAAAACGTCTGGGATTTTCAGCAATTTCATCTTCAAAGCAGCCCAGATCTAATTAGTGGCAAATGACAGTAGCACAACTAAATAAAATCTTGCTTTAATTGCCACTGTTTTCAAGCTTCAATTTTAATCAACTTTATTTCAGAAAGCGACAAATTATAAGAAAATTTTCAAAATTAAATTTAGAGTGAAGAGCACAACAACAACAACAACAACAACACTACACTGGCAGATTTGTTTCAGCTTGCGAACGATCGAGAAATGAGCCATCACAACCAGCACGAAGAGCAAATGCACGAGCAATACGTCAGCGAGTCAGAATCGAGTTTTTCTGGTAAGTTTACAGTGATTTTGAAGCCCATTAATGAAGGTGGCGATTTGTTGTTTGTTTTTAAGCTAACACAGGTATATAGAGTACTGGATTGATTGGTTTTTAGGAGCCAAGGGAAACGAGTACTACTGCGAGATTGAAACGGAATACATCACAGACAAGTTCAACTTGACTGGTCTTTATTCAGAGGTTGAGAAGTTACCACAAGTTGTGGAGGTGATAACAGACAGTATCAAATGGGAGAACTACACTGAAGAGCAACGTGAGACATTGGAGTACAATGCGAGACTGTTGTACGGTCTGGTGCACAAAAGATACATTTTAACAGCAAAAGGGTTGGAAAGAATGAGAGAAAAATACATGTCTGCTGATTTTGGGTACTGTTCCAGGGTGTTTTGCAATTTACAGCATTTGCTACCAGTGGGGATCAGTGATCAGATGGGTGTTCATGCAGTGAAGCTGTACTGTCCTAAATGTGAAGATATATACAATCCTAAATCATCAAGACATCTAACCGTTGATGGTGCATTTTTTGGTCCTAGTTTCCCAGGTATGTTTTTCCAACAGTATCCAGATTTAGTGCCAAAACATCCAACTGAGAGATACGTTCCTAAAGTGTTTGGGTTCCAATTGCATGAACATGCTAAACTTGCAAGATGGCAAGAACTACAAAGAATAAAACTGGAGAAAAGACTGAATGATGAAGGGATAAAAACTAGAGATGTGCCAAATGGGTACATTGAGCGTGAGACACCTGAGTTGAATTGATTTGAAAACTACACTACATATAGAAAATTGGTACATATGTACTGCTCTACTGCTCTTTTTTTGTTTTCTTCTTTTGAAATGTGGTTTTATGTTTTGGTTTTGATAAGTGATTGATATTGTTCTGTGTATATTAGAAAACGACTGACTTAATATATGGTTTGTATGGCTAGCCAGAGGGCATCTTGTGGTTTGTTAGTTTGGTTAATCTGTTACTTCAGAGGTGTATTTAGTCAAGTAGTGCATTAAATTAATTGTTGACTGATTTTGAGAGCGGTTAACTTCGGTAAATTTCGCTTATGTTCGGGAAAATATTTTTTTCCATCCGTTTGAAACTTGACACAATTTGCAGATACCTTGAAATGGCGAGCTGAAAGCGAGGTTTTTGTTGTTTTGGAGGTGTGCACTGTGGTATTGAACTTGATGGAAACACAGGAAATGACCAGCTGGTGCTGTTTATCATATTCGTTTTTTTTCGCAACTGAAAATCAGGTTTTTTACACTTCAAAACCATAGAATTTTATACACAAATCTCTAAACATCATTGGAAACACAACGGCTGAATAGCGAATGTACCCAAAATTAAGAAGGTAAATAACGGTACTGCATGGTGATTCAAAACTCACAAATTGATAAGTTTGATAGTTCCAATTATTGCAGTCACAAGGCACCAGCACCGATCTATCGATCCGTGTAAACCTCAACTATATAAGTATCACTTGGTTTCCTCATCATGGCTCAGATATACAAGTTTCAAATAATTATATCGAGTTAATCACATACATTTCAATTAAATCCCAGAATGCCTTCTTCTACTCAAGCAAGATCGGTGCCTTTAGGTACATATTTATTCGACAGATTGACTCAAGTCAACCATTTGAAATCCATCTTTGGTGTTCCAGGTGATTTCAATTTACGTCTTTTAGAACATTTATACAACATCCCAGATTTGAAATGGGTTGGTAATTGCAATGAATTAAATGCAGGTTACGCTGCTGATGGGTATGCTCGTATCAACAAATTTGGTTGTTTAATCACCACATATGGAGTTGGTGAATTAAGTGCCTTAAATGCAATCAGTGGTTCTAATGCTGAAGATGTTCCTGTTTTACATATCGTTGGTACTTCGTCTACTAGACAAAAATCAACTAATGCTTCTAATGTTCATCATTTAATTCCAGGTGATCAAACTTGGAAAGTTTGTCAAGATCATTATGTTTATGAAAAATTAGTAGAACCATTTGCATGTGTTATTGAATCTTTAGATGATGAAAACTTGGAAAATGCTCAAACACAAATTGATAATGCTATTGAAACTGTTTATAGATCAAACAAACCTGGTTATTTGTTTGTTCCATGTAACATTTCAGATTTAGAAATTAATGTTAATGATGAACCTTTAAAATTATCTAAAATTGATTCAAACCCAGAACTAACTTTAAAATTAGCAACACAAATTTTGAATAAAACTTACAACAAAAATTTTGCAATCTTGGTTGATTCAAGATCAAAACCTTACGCTAAGGAATTGAATGAATTTATTGAAGAAAATAATTTACATGCATTTACTACAATGACTGGTAAAGCTTTAACTAATGAATCAAGAGACAATTTCCATGGTCTTTTTAATGGCCCAGTTTTATCTAATGGTGGTACTTTTGAATTAATGCAAAGATTTGAGACTATTTTACATTTTGGTGTTTATTTCAATGAAATTAATAATTTTAAAAATGAAAAAGTTTCCAAATATGTTAAAGATGTTGTTGAAATTGGTAAAGATTATGTGCTTATTGATGATAAATTAACTATAGAAGTTAGTGGTGAATTAGTGTTTTATAAAATGATGCAAATTTTTGAGAATGATAAATTATTTGATAACTCAAACGTTGAATTACCACAACATGAATTCATTCAAGATAGAACAACCAGTGATTCAAAACTTTCACAAAACACATTAGCTCAAGCCATTTCAACATACTTAAAACCAAACGATGTTATTGTTTCAGAAATGTGTTCATTTTTATTCACATTACCAGAAGTTAAATTCCCATCCAATTCAAGATTCATTTCCCAAAATTTCTATGGATCAATTGGTTACGCCATTCCTGCAACACTAGGTGTCTCAATGGCCCTCAAAGACGCAGGTGATGATTCAAGAGTCGTGTTATTCCAAGGTGATGGATCAGCACAAATGACCGTGCAAGAATTATCAACATATTTAACTAACAATATAACACCAACAGTTTTCTTATTAAATAATAGTGGGTATAGCGTTGAGAGAATTATCTGTGGTGCAACAAGAAGTTATAATGATATTCAACCAAATTGGAAATGGTGTTCATTGTTTGATACATTTGGTGATGTAAAAGGAATAAGTAAAAATGTTAAAGTTGATTCATTAATTGAATTGAAAAAAGAGTTGATTGCAAAAGATGATAATCAATTGAAATTAATTGAAGTTATATTGGAAAAAATGGATGTTAATGATAGATTTGCTTATATTTGTGGTGCTAAAAAATAATCTAAATATATTTCGATAGGATATATTAATGATGAAATACAATATAGTTTTTAAAATAGTATTTTGTATTAACCCGTTATAAACTCCTTGAATTGTTTTGCTTCCCATAGTAAAAATAGTAAAAAAAAAAGTATATAGAAATAAAGTATGTAAATGTAGTATATTATGAATGTGAGCCAGTTGCAACTAAATTGCAAAGAAAAAGAACCCATTATAATTTGATAATTGTGAATAAGAATTTTTAAAATTTGACAAGATATTTGATGTTTGATATTTAACAGAATCAAATATTTTTTGGAAATGAGTATTCGACATTCTAATATTTGAAGTTTCTTGTTCATGAATAGTTTCTTGATATTTCCAAAAAGATTTTAAAAAAGATTTAATTGATTTGATGATTTTTGAAGCAACCAATGACGATGATGACTTTGATGTTGATGAGTCAATTTTTGGTGGTTTTAAAGATTTATTCTTGAAAAAATTAATTGTTATTGCTGCTGTTATACCAATACCAACTCCAATTGTGAATGCAATACCAAGGAAACCGTAATATTTGTTTTGTTTAGCATTTGATCTCAATTTTTTAGATTTTGTTAATTTGTTTGAATTATGTAAAGTTTTTGAAGAGTTGGGAGTATGACGTTGAATTATAATAGCACTGTTTGTTTCTTCCACTAAAAGCTCACAACTTGAATCTAATGATCCAGAAGTTGAATCAACAGCAGAAGATGATGAAGATGTTGTGATTTCCTCCTTTGGAATATTTATTATTGAATAACTTGAACCAATGTTAGGGTTTGCAGGAGCATCAGTGATTAAATTTTGTTGATATTGTTTTGTAATAGATGATTTTTCATTTTTGAAAATGAAAGCCGGATCATCATCTAATGATTTAACTGCATTCAATAAAGATTTTGACATTAAAGATTGATCTTCTTTAACTAGTTTCAATAAATTTGATATTTGATATCTATTTGATGAATTTATTGGGGAGCATAACAGTCTCAACTCAAAATTTTGTAATAGTTTTGTGATGGTTGTATGTTTGATATTTTTGAAGATTGGAATAATCAATTTATTTTTGATTTCATTTTGTTTAATGAAATTTAAGATATTACCAATTTTAGTTAGTCCATCAAATATAACAACAATAACTTCAAAAGGCTCATTAAAATCCAAAGTTAAAATTCCATTTAAAGTAGATTCTCTGCTCAATTGTTTCAAAAAATGAGCTTTTTTGTTTCCAATGACTAAAATTTTAGTCGATTGTGAATTGGTGTTTGTAGCTGGAACCAAAGGTAATGGGGTGATACTTGTTGATGGTAAAAAATTGGAAGACGTGGATTGAAATTTAATATTGGAACTAGATCCAACTATTGGAGATTTCACGATATTTGTAGGTAACATAAATCCAGATGAAGGATTATTATAATCATAAACATCATTCGACATTGTTGAATTATTGGTATAATAACCAGAGTTCAAATCGATTTCTATAGTTTTATCATCCGGTTCATGTTCTGCCAGGTTGGTGATTGTATGAATCTGATCCAAGTTTGTGATGGTGTGTTGATCATTGGACTGGGTATTAGAAATTGCCACCGATATTTGATCTTCTTCAGTATCAGAACTCGAGAGCACTGAGCTTGTTGATCTTGCCATTGGGTTGTTGGCTATAGTTTGCCATGATGTGTTTGAGAACATCATACTTTCAATCTGAGCAATCCGATCAGTGGATGTATCACTGTTTTCTCCAGTTAAATTATGATTTGAATTATGCCTATCGACATAATTAATTGTGTCAACATTGTTCAAAGTCTCAAAAACGGAGTGATGAGGCGACAAGAGCCTGTTTGAGCGTGATGTGTTGGTGTTATCTTGTTTTGAATCCATAGACTCTGAGGCTGAGAGTGTGGGCTTCAGAGGTGTTGGTTGGTACAACTGGCGCGACATTGTTGTTGTAAATTGGAATACTTGATTTCTTAAATCTGAGACAGCAAGATTAATATCAATTTTTAGAAATTTTTAGCTGATAGCGATTTCAAAATTCACATTTCAAATTTCCAGGTTTTTTTTTTTGGGTTTTTCTTTAGGCTCAGTGTTTCCCCTACCAGAAGTAATGTAAGCAGCACTTGCAAATCATTGAATTATTATGTAAGCTTTTTTAAGAAAAAGCTGTCGACTGCCCAATTGGGAAGAGAAGTGTAAGACTAGCTTGGAGGGGACGGCTGAAAATTTGAATTTGAATTTGAATGTTTAAATTTTACTCTCAAATTTTTCAATGTTTTGAATTCCACTTTCAATAACTCGCAATCTGAAATACCTCGCAATTTTATAATTTCATAAATTGGCAATTGCAAGTAATTTCAAATTGCAAGTAATTTTTGTTTTTTATAAAATCCTCGCAAAAATTCAACTTCACTAGAATTGCAAGTAATTTTTTCTTACATAAGTCTGGCACGCTAAAAGAAATTTTTATTACGCAACTTCAAACTCAAAAATATTTTTAAAATCACACTGGGAAACAGCTCAAAATTCAATAAAAAAAATCTCACTCACAACGGATTACAACCGTGTTATCTGCTCCACTAACCACAGACATTCACTTACAACACACACAGTTACACTACAAACCTCACAACTCACAATCAAACCTAAAAGTAAAAGAGTCCTATAGTCTATTTTGCAGTTTTAACATTTTCATTTATCCATCGATACACTGGTGAGCAGTGAGCACTCAACAGTTTAAACACACAACAATACTTCTACAATGAAAGTGTTTAAAGTAGGCATAAGGCAACAGCTAATAGCTCTAGTGTTGTTTGTCGCCATTTGCTCTTTGGGAATATTAGGTATAACTACTGGTGTTTATTTCTCTGAAAATTATAAACAACTTAGATCTGATAAATTAAGTGTTATTGCTCAATTGAAATCCTCTCAAGTGAATCAAAATTTAAACAGTCTTTATTACCAAGCTTATTATTTAACCGCAAGAGATACAATACAAAATGCTTTGTCTTCTTATAGAGCCGGTAATAAAACTTCTGAAAACTGGTATAGTGCAAGAGAATCTATTCAAGAATTCCTAAGTTCTTCTAATATTTATACAAATGTTAGAGTTTATGATACTAGATTTAAAAACGTTGTTAATGAATCAAATAATAATACTGGTCCAGTGCCTCCAGATGTGTTAAATCAATTATATCCATTAGGTTATAATTATAGTTTCCCTGATGAACTTGAAACCATTGGAATGTTAACAGGTCCAGTTATGAATACATCATCGTATTTGCTATCAATGTCATTACCGGTTTTTTCAAAAGTGTCTATTTTGGTTGATAATTCAAATTTAGTTGGATATATTTCAATTGTTATGAAGGCTGATAGTTTAGTTACAATCACTCATGATGTTACAACTTTGGAAAACGGAAGGGTATCACTAATAGCAACAGAGCCATATAATCCAGATAATGCAAACTCTACATTTAATTACGTTTTTGAATCAAACACAGCTTTGCAAGCAATAATAGGCTCAAATCATACAATTAAGTCAAATTATATTGCTACACAAGTTTTCAGATATAATAAAACCGGAAGTATATCAAACATTAAAAATGAATTTAAACAACCAGTTGCCGCTGGGTTTTGCCCAATTAATTTCCAACTAGCTAGATGGGCTGCAATAGTGGAGCAACCAAGATCGACGTTTGTTGCTTCATCTCAAAAATTAACAGGCATCATTGTTGGTGTTTGTGTAGGTACTGCTGTTTTCATGGCTATCATAACTTTCCCATTAGCTCATTGGGCAGTTAAACCGATTTTAAGATTACAAAAAGCTTCAGAAACAATTGTTGCCGGGAGAGGTTTACAAAGAACTTCTTCGAATAAAGACTCTCATTTTGGTGGTGGTGGTGGTGGTAATAATGGAAATGGAAATGGAATGCTGGGATACCCGGGAAAAAGAAATATGAGTGCAAGATCAAGTTATATTGCTGGAATGGGGTCAGTGTCAGATATTTCAAATAACGAAGATTTGGAGAATAATATAATGAATATGCATCGTTATCATCCTCATGATATTGAAAATGCTTCTACATCTTCAGGATTTTCATCACCTCATCATCATCCAACATATTTAAGTAATGCCAGAGTCCCAGTTTATTCAAGATTTGTTTATGATGAATTTTCCAAATTAACTGAAACTTTCAATGCAATGACCGATGAATTAGATCGTCAATATTCTCATTTGGAAGATCGTGTCAAGGCAAGAACAAAACAATTAGAAGCAGCCAAAATTCAAGCAGAAGCTGCTAATGAAGCTAAAACTGTTTTCATTGCTAATATTTCACATGAATTAAGAACCCCATTGAATGGTATTTTAGGTATGACAGCTATTGCAATGGCTGAAGTTGATGTTTCTAAGATAAGATCAAGTTTAAAATTGATTTTCAGATCAGGGGAATTATTATTACATATTTTAACTGAATTATTAACGTTTAGTAAGAATTCATTGAAAAGATCGAAATTGGAGAATTCAAATTTTACCATCATGGAAGTTGCTTTACAAATAAAATCAATTTTTGGTAAATTAGCTAAAGATCAAAAAGTAAATTTAACTATAACAGTTTCACCAAATGATACAAGAAAGAAAATTTTGTATGGTGATTCAAATGCAATTATTCAAATTGTTATGAATTTAGTTAGTAATGCATTGAAATTCACACCAGTGGAAGGCAATGTCACCGTCAGTTTTAAAAACATTGGTGAATATGATGAAGAAGCAAGTAAAGCTATTAATTATGAAAAAGTTTTAATCAAAACAAATGATTATAATTCTTCATCAACTAGTGATACTTATGAATATGAAAAATTTGAAGATAAAGAAATTAAACAACCACAAACCATTACAACTAAAACTCCAAAACCTATTAAACAAAACGAATTTGAAGAAGATGAAATCAAAGCCATTGATTTAGATGAACCTAAAACTTGGGTATTTGAATTTGAAGTTGAAGATACAGGACCAGGTATTGAACCTAAATTACAAAAATCCGTCTTTGAACCATTTGTTCAAGGTGATCAAACATTATCAAGACAACATGGTGGTACAGGTTTAGGTTTATCAATTTGTCGACAATTAGCAACTTTAATGCATGGTGTAATGGAATTGAAATCAACTGTTGGAGTTGGTTCAAAATTCACATTTAGAGTTCCACTATTGCAAACTAAAGAAATCATTGTTGATCCATTTGATGAACAATTTTATGAAGATGAATTTAATGCAGATAGTAGGAAAAATAGAAAAGTCACAATTGTGGAACCAAATATGAGTGATTCAAGTTCTAATGATGATGACATGTCTAATGATAATGAAAAGGAACAAATGACTAGTAATGAAAATATAATGGAAGAGAAAACACATGAATTGACTGTTGATAATGAAGATGATGAAAGTTCAAGATCAAAGTCTCCAATTGATGATGAAATGTATAATAGACCAATATTAACTTCCACTGGTACGGCAAAATCTTCAGAAGGTATAATGAAATTGAAAAATGATAATTCACCTGTTGCAAAATTGAAAATTTTGGTAACGGAAGATAATAGTGTTAATCAGGAAGTTATTAAGAGAATGTTAAAACTAGAAGGTTTCAATAGTATTGATTTAGCAGTTGATGGTCAAGAAGCCATTGATTTAGTTAAAGAAAAAACATCTGAAATTACTTATGATGTTATATTTATGGATATTCAAATGCCTAGAGTTGATGGTTTAATGGCAACCAAAATTATAAGAGATGAATTACATTATAAAGGACCAATCGTTGCTCTAACAGCGTTTGCTGATGAAGCTAATGTTAAAGGTTGTATTGATGCAGGTATGACTTCATTTTTATCAAAACCTATAAGAAGAAGTCAATTAAGACAAGTTATATTGGAAAGTTGTCCTTTTTTAAAAGATGAATTGGGGAAATAGACAGTTTTTGTTTCTAGTGTTTTTTTGATTTTTTGAGGTTCATAGTTTAATGTTTAATGTGATAATATTTTTTTTCTTCAGTGTAGTTCAAACTTCAAGATTACAATGGTATTTAAAATTTGGATTGTACATGTACTACATTTTCTTTTAAATACAATAAAAGTTTATATAGCAGGATAAACTACACAAATTTCTTAAATCTTTAATAATCCTGTTCATTATAACAACGTTAAAGCTAAATAGAACTTAACATAATAAAATATAATAAAACAAATAGCTTATTTAAGTTTCTTTTTTGGACGTAATTGATTGGTGTGACCACATTTTCTCTTACGACAGTTGGTAGCTCTTGGTGGTAATCTAGCGTAACATTTACGGCAAATAGATTTTTCACAGTTGTATTTAGAAGCTAAAGCTTTTAAGGATGGTTCAATGATACCACCTCTCAATCTTAAGACTAAATGTAAGGTTGATTCTTTTTGGATGTTGTAATCAGATAAAGTTCTACCATCTTCTAATTGTTTACCGGCAAAGATTAATCTTTGTTGGTCAGGTGGGATACCTTCTTTGTCTTGAATTTTGGATTTGACATTGTCAATGGTGTCAGAAGATTCAACTTCTAAGGTAATGGTTTTACCAGTTAAAGTTTTAACGAAACTGTGGTGATTAGTTAGTAAAAATGTACCGCGCTGAAACAGGAGTTATGCTTGTGAAACACATGAGAGTATAAGTGTGTTCTCCTTCTCTATTAGTTCACAGTTTGAAAAAATTTTGATCAATGAAAATAATAATAATAAACCAAACGACCCAATATATTGTAGTTCTTCCCATGTGAATCTGCACAGCGTATCCCTCTCATGGTCTCCAAGTGCTTCTATGCTGTGCCAACTTACATTTGCATTTTGGTATGAATTAACGTTAAGTTATTGAATGGTTAATTCAAGTGGAAAGTTGTGTTCAAATTCAACTTTTCAAAATGTTTCATTGCAGAGGCGAGTTGCGTCTGGCGGTGTTTGGGTGCTGATAAAAAGGGAATTCAGTTTTCTGAAAAAGCGTGAGAAATTTTTTTGTGTTTAAAAACTTTCACCGTCACGTTTGTCTTTGCACATCCACACATTTTTAGAAAGTCATGTGATACCAAGTAGGGCTAAAATTTAGGGTTTTAATTGAAAATTATTGTGTAACCCTCTCTCACCTGGGTAACTGATTCATTTGCTGGTTGTTTTCTGTTTTCTGTTTTCATCTGAGTAAATTGAAGTGAAATATTATTGAATCAGCCAGTTTAGTGCCAAATAACTCGACAATGGAGACTGACGGTGACAGTAAGATGTCAGGTACCGACTCTCATGCGCCAGAAATAGTGGCAGAGTCTTCTCCTACACCAGTGGAGGAATCCAATGAGCATCTACAACAACAACAACAACAACAACAAGAGACAGTTAATGAACAAATAGATGAAGAACAGATTCAACCGACAGTGGAAGAGCCATCCCCAGCGGCTGCTGAAATTGAAAACATTGAAAAACCTACTACTGAAACAATTACTGCTCAGTTGATCACTGAAGACAGCACTGGTGCTGAAACTTTCGAACCAATTCAAGGTGAAGTTACTGAACCAGAAGGGCACGTTGAAGTTGATGTTGAAGTTCCAAGACAAGATCATTCTCAAGATCAAGATCAGGATCAGGATCAGCAAGATGCACAAGATTTCATCAATAAAACTTTTGAAGTTGCACCAGACTCAGCATCTACTCCTGGTAATACCTCTGTTTTTGAAAATTCATTTTTCAAAGATAAACCAAATACAAATGCATCAACAGCTTCAATCGATTTAACTTTATTAGCATCATCTTTGGAAATCAACCAAACTGAATTGGAGTCCATTAACACTACAGTATTGGAAAAAATTCAATTGAAATTGTCTGAAATTGATAAGTTGAAATCTGAAAAGCTCAATGTTGAATTGAATCTAGAACAATCTAACCATATGAACAATAAGAAAACCTCCATAATTAAAGCTCAACTGACAAAAGCCAAATCTGAAATAACATCCTTGATCGAAAACAAATCTTTATTAAAAGCTTCAAAATTAGATCTTGAAAAGAAAATTTTACAATTAGAAACAGAATTTTATTCAAAATCTTCCAACTCTAAAGAAAATCAAGATAGATTAATTGAACTCACACAAGAAAATAGAAGAACTATGGAACTGTTGGAGAAAAAAAATAAAGAAATTGATGATCTAAAGTCAGAATTTGAACAAATACAAGAATCAAATAGCAAACTTCGTAAGCAATTGATTGAATTAGAATCTTCAAATCAAATCACTAATTCAAACTACGTTCATATCAAGATGGAAGCTAAATCTTTAGAAACTCAAATTGAATATTTGAATAACAACAACAACTGGTTAAATAATGAATTGAAAACAGTTAATGAAGATTTTGCAAATTATAGAAAAGAGAAATCTTCTGATTTATCAAAATTACAATTTGAATTAGATTCTAAATCTTCCGAATTGAACTCATTGAAACTACAAAATGAAAACTTATCAACGAGATTTAATGATGTTTCAACAAAACTAGATAACTCTCTAATTCAAATAAAAAATTTGAAAGATGAACAATCTGCTGATAAAGAAGAATTTGTTAAAGAAGTTTCATTAAAAGAAAGACTTGTGAATTTATTAACAAAATCCAATGATGAATTTAAATCTAAAATTACCTATTTGGAAGAACAATTAGATAATTCAAGATCTGGTGTTGGTAGTGAATCTGCTGTTTTGAAAACTACTTTAGATAATTATAAAAAAAATTTAAAAGAAAGTGAAGAAAAAATTAAAAAATTAGAAGAAACTATTGATGAATTAGCCAATACAACCAACCCAGATATCTCGGTTGGTAACATCTCTTTACCTGTTTTATCACCATCAGCTAAAGCTATGGCTAATAACCTTCCTGGATTATCATTAAGTCAATTATATTCAGATTTTGCCTTATTGAAGAAAAAATTAACTCAAGAGCGTCGTGCCAAAGAACGTATGCAACAACAAATTGATATGTTTGTCACTGAATTAGAACAAAAAGCACCATTGATTAATGCTACAAGAGAAAGAGCAACCGAATTAGAAGGGCAATTAACCGATTTATCAATTGTTTTGGAAAATACAACTAAAGAAAAAGAAGCTTTAAGTAAATCCAATGCGAATTTGTCAAATAAATCAAAAGAATATCAATTGCAAATCAGTGCGCTAAATAAACAGAAAACTGATTTGGCTCGTCAAGTTCAAGGTTTATTGGTTCAAGTTACAATTAGAAATGATTCTGGTGGTCCATTAACTCTAGCTGAAAAAGAAGCTTTACAAAGAATCGCTAATGGTGATAAAGTTTTAAATGAATCAGATACTGATAGACTAATTTCTGATAGATTGGTGGTGTTTCAAAATATCGTTGATTTACAAAAGAAAAATGAAGAATTGTTAAAAGTTACAAGAGAACTGGGCTCAAGATTAGAAACCGAAGAAAAAACTTCTAAATCAAGATTAAAGAATTTGGAAAGTGATGCAATTGAAGAAGCTAAAGAAGCTATTTTAACTTTACAAGATGAAATCAAATCTTTGGAAATTAAACTAAACTCAATCACTAGAGAACGTGATATGTTTAGATCCATGCTTTCAAATAAAAATTCTACTGGTTTAGGTCCAACGACTAATATTTTGGATGCTGTTAATGATAATGAAAGAATTTTGGAATTAAATAAACAATTGGAATCATTACAAAAAGAATTTGATATCGTTCAACAAGATTTGAAAGCCGTTAGAGATGAATCAACTACTACAACTAACCTATTGAATCAACAAATTAATGATTTATCAAACGAAAAATCTAACTTGGCAATCAGTTTGGCCAAAGAACAATCTTCAAAAGTTTTGGTTGAAGAAAGATATAAATCTTTACAAGAGAATCTCAAATATGCCAAATCTGAAACTGAAGAATTACGTAAAAGAAGTCAATTGTTACAAGATAATTTATCAAAACAAGATTTGAAAACTCAACAAGTTGCTGAAGAATTAATTCAAACTAAATCTATGTTTGATAGTTTGAGATCTGAATTTTCAAACTTGAAAGCAGAAAAATCCTTATGGGTATCTATTGAAAAACGTTTATCTGAAGACAACAAATCATTGATTGAAGAAAGAGGTAAACTAAATACCATGTTGGTGAATGTTCAAAATTTCGAAAAAGAACGTGATTTGAACTATAAAGAATCTCAAAAACGTTTGATTCAACAAACAGAATCATTGGAATCAGAATTATCAAATGTTAAAAATAGATTGAAAGAAATTGAACTGGAATTGAAACAAACATTAATTAAAAAAGAATCAGATAATCATGCTTATCAAGAAAGAGTTGACACTTTGAGATCAGAGTTGAGTACTGTCAAGGAAGAACTATTGGTTAAGAAAGCTGCTTTGGAAACTTTACAATCTAAATTTGATTCATTGACTACTCAATACAATTCTGTCTCATCTCGTTTAGAAGAGTTCAAGAAAATCACTTTGAACAGAAACAGCACTGAAGCTAATGGATTAGTCGCAGAATCTATCAGAATCCAAACTGAACTAGATGAAACCAAAGCTGAGTTGGAAGATGCTAATAAAACTATCAATGATTTTAAAGCTATAGCAAAATCCTCTGAAGATGCATTAGTTAGTATGAATGAAACTTTTGATTCTTATAAATCTGAAACATCTGCTCATATTAATGAATTAGAGTCTGAAAATAAACTTTTAACTGAGAAAGTTTCAATTTTGAATGATGAATTGACTTCATTGAACAATGAACTTTCATTAGCTCAGAACAGTTCTAAAGATCAAATGCAATCTATTGAAAATGAACTTCAATCATTACGTTCTAAAGCCGAGTTGGCTGATAAACTGAAAGAAGAGTATGAATTGAAAGTTTCTGCTATTGAAAGTTCACGTTTGCAACAAGCTGAAATTGCTACAAAAGCTCAACAAAATTACGAGAAAGAAGTTCAAAACCATGCATCTTTGATTAATACAATCACTTTATTAAGAAATGAATCTAATGAGTTGAAAGAACAAATTCAGTTATTGTCTGCTGAAGCTGCTCAATCTAAAGAAATTTTAAATCAATCTGAAAAAAGTTGGGAAGAACAGAGAACTTTACTTGAAGAAGAATTAAGTATTGCTAAAGGTAGAGTTGAAGATTTAACATCCCAAAATCATATTTTATACAATCAAATTGATATTTTAACTCAAAAACAAGATGCTGCTGCTAAATCCAATAACGTTATTGAAGGTGGTGAAGATGGGGAAAGTACTATGTTTGAAGGTTCATCGGATGAGTTAAGAGAATTGATTAATTTATTGCGTCGTGAAAAAGAAATTTCTGAGACCCAATTGGATATTGCTAATAGAGATTTGAAACGTGTTCGTCAACAACTAGATGTTACCAATACTGAATTGGATAAGACAAGATTAGAACTAGCAAAATCCAAATCTCGTGACAACGATGTTGAACGTTTAGCTCAAGAACATCAGAAATTATTAGATGATTTGAATCAACTGAATTTGTTACGTGAAAGTAATACCACTTTACGTAATGAACTTTCTCAAAACATCACAAGAGTCAAGATTTTGGAAGTTAAGTTAACTGAATCAAAGGAGAAATTATCACCATTAGAAAATCAAATTTCAGAATTATCAGCTTTGAAAAATCATCATGAACAACAAATCAAATCTTTAACTGAAGAAAGAGATCGTTGGAAACAAAGATCCCAAGACATTTTGAACAAATATGAACGTATTGATCCTGAAGAACATAAAATGATCAAAGCGAAAGTTGAAGAATTGACCAAAGAGATTGAATCTACTAAAAATCACGCTGAAGAACTGAATAGTAAATATGAACGTTTGAGAACTGAAGCTCAGGAGAAATTGCATAAATCTAAAGTCCATAGCGAAAAGATTATTGAGAAGAATAGTGCAACTGTTAAGGAATTAGAAGACTTGAAAACCGCTAAACAAACAGAAAATGCCGAATCAGCAAAGAAAATTGAAGAGTTGAATAAGAAAATCGAAGAATTGGAAGCTCAAGTTAAAAAGAATGCAGCTGAACAAAAGACTTCAAAGAATCAAGAAAATCTTAAGAAGCAAAATGATTCATTGAAATCACAGTTAGGCAACCTAAAAGCTCAATTAGCAACAGCTACTGGTTCAGAAGCTAAGATAAAATCAGATTATGAAGCTAAATTGAATGAATTAACCACTGTTAAAACTCAATTGGAAGCTAAAGTTGTTTCATTGGAAAAAGAGATTGAAGATTTGAAATCCCAACTTGCTAATAAACCTGCTGTTGATGTTTCAACTGCTGTTGGAGGTGCTACTGAAGGTTCAACTGTTGACATTGAGTCCAAATATACTGAAAGAATCACTGAATTAGAATCTAATTTGTCAGAACAGAAATCTCAATATGAAAAATTACAAGCTGAATATGATGCTGCTAAACAAGCGTTTGAAAAACACAAAAATGAAGGTAGTATTTCCAATGAAGAAGCTACTGATGTTGAAGCTGCTTTGGCCAAACAGAAGGAAGAATTGGAGAAACAATTTGAAATTGATAGTGCTGCTAAAGTTGAAGCTGCTTTAGAAGATCTCAAAAGAAAAATCCGTGCACCTGGTGAAGCAAAGATTCAAAAGGTTATTCAAATCAAAGAAGAAAGAATAGAGAAAGAGAATGCAGAAAAATTGAAGAAGTTGGAAGAAGAAATTCGCGCTAAATATGATTCTGAGTATAAAGTTAAATTGGAATCATTAACCAAAGAGTTTAATGAAAAGAAAGCTTCATTGTCTAAACCAGGAAGTATTGATACTAAAATCATTGATAAGTTGAAACAAGATTATGAAGCTAAGATTACAGAGTTGAAGAATGAAATAGAAGTTGCTAAGAAGAAAGGTATCGAACAAGGTCGTGAATCAACATTGAAGGAAACTCAAATGCGTTCCAAATTGATGCAAAGTAAAGTTGATAAGTTAACCAAAGAGAAGAATGAATTGTTAAAACAATTGAATGGTGGATCACCTGCTAATACCACAGCTGCTGCTGCCACTACTGCTCCAGCTCCAATTGCAACTCAAGTCTCAAATCCGGTTCCAGCTTTGACTCAAACACAACTACCACCACCAACCACCAACACCACTACTACTGAAATCAAATCTGAAACCACATCAACTCCAGCTCCAGCAACTCAAATCAAACAAGAACCTGCATCACCAACTCGTGCCAAAAGACCAGCAGAAAGTGAACCAGAAACGGAAACTCAAGAAAAGAAAAGCAAAAGCGAAACATCAACTGCCGATGCTACAACAGAATCCAAATGATTTTGTTTGATTCAACTCATTGTAACATAGATAAATTTAATAAATTAATTAATCAGTTTTTGTATTTATTTAATCTTTCTGTAGTTTATACCAGTTATTTTTTTTTGAAGACGCGTAAAATAATTTCAATATTTGAACACAATTCTGGAGTGAGTGATGGATAATTTACAAGATCCACGAGCCGTGACGTCGGATGATGAGTTGAACAGACTAACTGATGACGAATCATGGGTGAACGAGTCAGATAAACGTGGAAACAGTGAGTGTTTTTTCTTTCTGAGCAGGTCTGAAAGTCTATTATGGTATTTAGTACTGACAATTTTTGAGTAATAGGATACGAAGATGATTTGAAAGAGTTGATGGCGCAGTTGGAGAGGATCAATAAGCAGAAGAAAGAAATTGAGGCGAGGATAGAAGTGGTGAAGCAGAATATCAGGAGAAGGCGACCTCCGAAGCCGGTTGTGCAAGTTGAAAGAACACCATCACCTAAAAGAGTTAGACACATTGAAGATCATTATGATATGAAAATCAAGAGACTAGATTTCGGTGCGTCTGGGCAAACCAATAAAGAAGATGAAGCAGAGAAAGAGCTGGAGGTCGAATTACCAGAGCAGAAGAAGGATGATTCAAATGCATATTTTGTTAAGTTGCACCAAGAGAGTAAAGAATCATATAATCACAAAGTTGATGAGAAAGCGAAATTCTTGAGATCTAGAACGTACACTTTTGATTCCTTAGAAACCACAGAACCTTTTGCAGTTGATGAGAAAGAACACTTCTCTGGACAATGGATAACTAAAAGATATTTCAAAACAGAACAATTACAAGAATTTTTTGCCAATAAGAAAGTTTTACGACTAGGTAAACTATTTGCCAAAGTCACTCCTCCAGATTTCAAAGAACCAGATTATCCTAATTGGGTTGTCATTGGTATTGTTTGTAAGAAAAGTGAACCAAGAAATACAAGTGATAATAGATCAAGATTTTTAACTTTATCGTTAACTGATTTCAAATTTACAGTTGATATTAAAGTTTTTGGTAAAGCCATTGAAAAATACACCAAATTAAGAACAGGAGATATTATAGCGATTTTAAATCCAGCTGTTTGGCCGTATTCATCCCATGTAGGAAAATCATCAACTTTCAGTTTATCAATCAAACATGATGGTGATTCAATCTTGGAAATTGGGAAATCTAAGAATTATGGAGTTTGTTCAATAACCAACAAAAATGGTAGTATTTGTGGTGTCCCCATTGATAAATCCATTGAAATATGTTGTAATTATCATAATGAAATTAGAATTAATAAAACAGCATCAAAAAGATTGGAGTTTAGTGGTACTTATAGTATGAGAAATCCAACCAAAAATGGTACAAGACAACAAGTGCTATTGGGGAAACCTTATAGTTTGGACAATAATGGTAGAGCATCGGTGTCAGGTATGATGGTTGATGATAGGTATGCACCAAAAATCGATAGAATATCTAATTCAATCAAGCATAATTTCTCAAGTGTTGAAGCAGGTAAAGCATTTTTCCAAGAGAGTTTTGAGAATATGAATTCAGTAAAAGAAGCTAGAGATAAAAAACGTAGGTTATTGAATAGAGAAAAAGAGGAAGAGTTAAGAAACAAACTATCAAAAATTAATGGAGGTGAGATTTTGAAGAAGAAACCAAGAATAGAATATGAAGATTCCAAAACAATTGAATTGAAGAAAGCTTTATTTAAGCAAGCTTTCCCTAACCAGGCACTTTCAGCGATTGGGTTTGATCCAACAACTACAAGTTCATCATCCAATAGTGGATTACAATCTTTATCTGATAAATCATCAACAGATAAAGAAACAGAAGTTTCACAATTCAAAGATATTTTGAAAAATAAAAACATTGATTTGAAACCAAGTCGAGAGCAAATTCAAAGGAAAATTGAATTGAATAAAGAAACTAAAGACACATTAAATCGTATCAAGAATAAAGAACTTGCAGTTACAAAAAATCTTTCAATTGATGAATATAGCCAAAAATTATTATCAGAATCAAAATCAAATGACGAGATAGAACTAGATTAAACCCACCATTGAATTTTAAACCCCAACTCTGTCGCTTCATCAACAAACCCAATCTTCACTTGTTTATTTAAAGGATCATCAATCCTAATCTTGATCCCATCAACGATTAAATTTGAATAACTCTTGTCAGTTTGCAAATTCAACACTAGTTCTTTTCCTGGGGTGATAGATTGATACACCGTTTCATTCATTTTAGTATGTGAATCATCAACGTAGGGAGCCATAATGAATTTTTGTAAACCAACTGAATCGGTTTCCTTTAAAACCAATAATTCGAGCTGATTCACTAAAACATCACTTCTTGGAGATATAACATAATTTGATTCAATTTTAGGAACTGCAGTGGTTGCAAAATACGTTATTCTATCCACACCCAACTCGGACAATTCACTTGTGAGAAGATCATTAATGAATATTTTAGCATTATGTATGAAATCACTTTGTAAGATTGTTTCAAAAGCGATTTTGAAACGTTGGACACCTAATTTTCGTAAAGCTGGTGTATCTGCTAGTGTAACCATATCTGCGTGAGATGCCCAAGATACAAGAACGAGGAAGTACATTGACTTGATTTGATGTTGGTTTGAAGATGAGGTGTTGTAGGAACTTGAAGGGAGTGTGATTTTATAAATTGGTAGTTGGTGTGATTTGTTGCTGCTGAATAGTCTTTTGATGCTGTCAAAGAGAGTGAGTGTGCCTAGTGAATTGAATAATGCGTTTGATGTGCCCATTGAGACAATTGAAATGTTTAAATTTCGCTGATCTTGTCCTTGTTGTTTTGGTACATTGTTTATGAACTCGGTTATTGATGTGTCACCAGACAAGAACACAATTGTTGTTTGTTGTGAAAGGTCAATTGAACTGGCTAATGTTGCAATTGAATCTTCTGAAGTTGATTTAAAATAATGATGTGTAATTTGTAAATCTGAGAATATTGGATTCAGCACTGACGAGTAGATGTCTCTATTTTCTCTACCTGTTCCAGATTTAATCGAGTCTAGGACTATGATTTTGTTTGAGTTGGTGAGATGAGGTGGTAATCTTGAAGCATCGATGAACTGATTAGAAATGGAAGTGTCATTAATGTGTGATTTGATGAGTCTGAAATTGGTTAACGAGGAGGAAGTTTCTGTGTATTCAACTCTGTAATGACTCTGTGTACCATCTGTGTGTTTGATGTAGAAAAGATCTGTTTCCTGTGGCATTGTTGATGAGTTGATGATGATGAATAGTTTTAAAATTATATTTCAGATATAAAAATTAATGATCTACATACATACAAAAATTGATAGAGATAATAATAAATTTAAATGAAATGAATAAAATTGAATAAAATGTCCTTAGAAAGCCAACAAAATAATCATATGCCATTTTCTTTCAAAAAGAATTTTGCAAACGAGTTTTAGTTTGAGCCAATTTTTTCCTCTTGGTAGGAGACGTTGTACAATCTCTATCTAAGAAAGAATCCGATCTTTTCAACGAGTTTGAGTTTTTAGCAGATCTTTCTTCATCTAAACTTCTAATTGTCTTATTATTGGCATCAATGGACAAGAAATCAGCAGATTTTGAATTCTTATTAACAAAATCAAAATCCATATCAACAAATTCAAAAGATCTTTTCCTTGGAGTAGTTGGGAAATTATTATCATTTTGTAATTTTTTCTCAACGAGGTCATGAGTCTCTAAGAATAGTTGATGACAAGTGGTGATATTGGCAAAATCTCTTTGTAATTGAGGGTATTTTTGCTTGAAATTGGATAATTCTTGATCAAAACTTTCAATGGCAAATTTAGCTCTTTCTTCAGTTTTCTTTAATGGGAAGATGGAATCAAAATGTGGGAAATTTTTAATCAAGATACAAATTTGAGTTTCTGAAGGCCAATTAATGACACATTTCACGTAGATATCATCATTGTTGAGTCTAAATTTTTTACCAATGTCAATTAATTTATTCAAAGTTGATAACATGATTAAATAATCTGATTCTGGAATAGCTAAATTATTTTGAATGAAACTTTTTGAAGTTAAAAACTTGTATGAGTTATTGATGTTATTTGAAAAAACTTGAATATTTGACTTGTTTAAAATTGATTTATCATAATAATAATTTGATTGATTGAGGTATTGACAAGTTAAAGAAGACAAATATAATTTGATTAGATTTTGAAAGGACAATTCTTTGAAAAAAGCACCTGAGTTGTGGTATGCCAGTAAAATGTATGTATCCAAAGACCAGAATGTTGGATCCAAAGTGTCTAGTAATTCTAAAGAAGCATCAAGAGTTCCAAGTTTGATAGCTAAAAAAAAGAAAAGTGTTATTAGACTAAACGATCATATCAATGTAACCAACAAAAAAATCACCTTTATTCTCATTCTCTTCAAAATGATTCTGTCTGTATAGACCCATGGTGTCTGTGAACATGTCTTGTAACAAGCAAAAAAAAAGAAAACAAGAGGTGATTGTTCAATATTGAATATAAAAACACAGTTTTTTTTTCTAGAGGCAGTTACAAAAAAAGCCGGTGCACAAGTTTAGAACACCAGAAACATTTCCGTTCTTGTCATTTTTGTGGATCAACAGCAGTCGTTTCTGTTTGGGTATTTTGTGGTAATTTTGTGATAATTTTGGTGGATTTGAGAAAAAGTTGAAAAAAAAAAAAATGAAATTTGTATGTACTGAAATGAAATAAAATAATTTGAGTGAAGATCGAAAGAGAAGAGAAATGAGCAGTGAGAAGAGTTATAAATTGTCAGTTTGATATGAAGCCATTTGGGAGGCTGTTGGAATCTTTTTAAAGCAAAACTAACCTTTTTTTTTTCTGTGTTTAGAGAAGTGAAAGTACCGTTTGAAACCACACAGCAGGCACAAATAGCCATGAAGTCGTTGCAGCCAGACCCGATCCTGAAACCAAGTGACCTGGAGCTTGTTTACTCAGTGGAAGCAAACCAGCTGGTGCTACGATTCGCTGCGGTGAGCGACAGAGTGCTCCGAGTGGCTGTCAGCAGTGTTCTTGAGTCGCTGAAAACGGTGGTGGAGACCATAGATGAGTTTGAGAACTGCTTTGACGAGTATCTGCGCTGAATTGTGGTCTGTCTGTAGCAAGAAATACACACTTAAGTACTGTGTACAATAACAGCACTAATTATATCTCGTGTCTGTAGAACTGCAAAACAGCAAATTTCACTTGATTTTCAATATTTGTAGATAAAAAATAAAAATTAATCAGCTTTTCCCACAACGAAACAACGTCGTTCCACCAGCCAAACAGCGTTCCACAGCGCTGCGCTTCCCTCATAGCCACTGCCACCGCATCCAGCACCTCCAGAGCTACACAACAAGCGTTTCAAGGAGCTCAGCACCCGCCAGATCCAGCACAGAAACACCAGTTTTCCACTTCCATTGCTTCATAACGCCACCAGTCTCGTTGGCTCTGTTCTTTTACTTGCTACTACAGACACTCTCCCATCTTCACAGCGGAGTATCCACCACCACCTGCCTGCACTGCACTGGATTTTTCCATCCTGCTTTTCCTAGCATCTCTAGCAGCTCTCCCACTCCAATCAATTTAATTGCACCTCATTTCGCGCAACAACAACAACAACAACAGCTCCACCGACTGGCTCAGCAACAGTGAACAGTGAAGAACAGCAACACATTCCTCACTCAGCAACAACACAAGGCATGGACAATGGACCTCAGCAGCAACATCAACAACAGCAACACACCACAGAGCTCCAGCAATAATATCCACATCAACACCGAAAACTCGGCTCATTCTCCTGCTGGTAATTTTAATCCTGGCGTCTATTTCAAAGAACCATCTCCAACCAGTGGGATAAACAACAACAACAACACTCCTGCTACTGCTATTACCAATAATAACAACAACACTGCCACAACAGACACGGTCAAACCTATACCCACCCTGAACCACCAGAAAAGACAGAACTCAAACTCCTTTTTAGCTTCAGGTTCCATCAAAAGATCAGTCATAAACCCAAGCTTCCCGGTGTATAACATGAACTCATCTTCATCTCACCACCAACAGCAACAGCAACAACAACAAATGCATTCACCTTCTCAACAGCATCTTCAGCATCTTCAGCATCTACAGCATCAGCAGCAGCAGCAGCAGCAGCATTTACAACAGGTGGACTCGAGTCATGCCACTCTTGGTTCACTGACCCCATCAATCTCGTTTGTCAATCAACAGCAGTTATCTCAGTTAACATCCTCATCTCCACAGTTATCTCATCCTCCACAACTGCCTTTACCTCCTTTCCCTTTACAGAATCAACCACAACAACAATGGTCACAGCAACAGCTCTTGATTCAACAACAGATACAACAGCAACAACAACTCCAGCAGCAGCAGCAGCAGCAACAGCCACTACATAGAAACTCAGAGAGTTCTTATTTATTCACACCTTTCACAAACAATAGTATCAACAACAATAATACTTTCACCACTTCATCAAATGTTGCATCTCCGTTACCACTAGCATACTCTTCTAATCAACTACAATCACAACACAATTCTAACTCAAAGAAGTTCAGCACAACATTTGTCAACAACTCTTATCAACAGAAAAGACCTGTAATTAATCACAACTTTAATATGAATTTCAACAACACTTCTTCAAGTCTCAACAACATGAATGATATGTCTCATCCACATTCTCCAAGTTTGAAAACTACAAGCTTCGTAAATGTGGATGATAAAACTGAAGAAATGAATGATAACACTTCAATGTCTTTTCCTCATCAAACTATTCAACAGAAACCACAATTCCCAACTTCAACATCCACTTTCCAACAACCTCGTTCAAATCCTTTACCAAACAAATTCTCAACAACTTTACCACCTCAACAATCATTACCAACATCTCAACTCGCTCCTCCTCCTCAACAACCACAACAACATTACTTACCATATAAAAAAGATGCTGATTCTCCAGGTTCTACTGTCAGTGAAGCTTCAAACTTAACTGCTCCACCAAACTCAATCAGCTCTACAACATCTTCCACAACGACTGCATCAACTGCAACAGCATCCAACTTACCTCAATCATCATCAACAAACAAACTTTCTGAACAAGAACAAGCTTTAATTCTAAAGCTTCAAGATACTTATAAAACTATCATCAAATTAGAATCTGATCTACACAAGAAATGTTCAAGCCTGAATTTCCAACAAAGATTAGATATGACTGAGTTATGGGACATCTATAACACAAACTTAACTTTATTAAACTCATATTATGATTTTTTACTCTATGCACTAACTTCAGGAAAATCAGGCAAACAAATCGTTCAAGTTTATAGAATCCCAAGAAGATTATGGGTTTATGGTATCGTCACCTTTTTAGACGTTTTGAAAAACATCGTGTCAATTTTCATCGAACATGACATATGTTCAAGTTTCATTGGTTATTCATTCAACATCCTCAGTGGCCTAATTGAGTTGGAGATGGAAGGTTGGTTAAGTGAAAAATTGGGTGATTTATCACGTATGGCAATCGCACTATATCCATCTCGTTTCATTGATTGGAAAGTTAGTGCCGAGTATTGGTACACTAATTCAATGAAAGTTCAATATGGGATTGGGAAAGTTTATTATCATATTGCCACCGTGCAACAGGATAGTTTGGATGCGTTGATGAATATTGGGAAAAGTGTTATATGTAGAGACACTTTTGTTCCTACTCCAGAGTATATGAGAATGGTTATTGAAAGTATTAATCAAAGGAATTTTGTTGATTTACCTGTTGTTGATTTTATTAAAGTTCATAAAATTTTATTATCTGGTGAATTTAATACGGATTTGGAGTTGATTAAAATCGTTAGTTATTATTCTCAAAACATTGGAATTGATAATAATAAAGTTGATTTTTTCGTTAGAAATAATCATATTATTAATAACAATGGACAAATCCCTGAAGAAATTTCAAATTCTTATAATCAAGACTTGGAATTTGAAAATAAATTGAATTTTTGGTTTCAAAGAGGTTCATCATTTGCGTTAGTTAATATTTGTCAAGTTATTGGGTTTGGTAATTCATTAAACCCTTTTGCAAAATTATTTGGTTTATTAGAAGCTTTAAAGGAAAGAAAGGATAAAAAGGATAAAAAAGAACGTAAAAGGAAAAATAATGTTAATGTTTCTTCTAGTCATAATTCAGATACAGATTCAATTAATAACAATGACTTAAAAGAATTAACTACAGATGAATGGTTTCAATCAATTGATAATTTAAATAAAAATTCAATTGAATTATCAATGAGAATGTTTGCCAATTATTTAAATGGACCAATTATCGCGTCAACTCCTCATGTCATAACATACTTATATTTTTTAATTGCGATTGGTGAATCAATTAATAAGAAACCAAATTCAAGACAATTTTTTGAATCATTGATTCATTCAATTTTACCAATAAATTCATTAATTGGTTATTTGAATGAAATCTTGAATTTTGCAAGATTATACAAGACTGAAGTTTTATCAGAGATAAATAAATTCCATAGTGAATTTGATATTGTTTTATCAAATAAATTTTTAAAATATTTCAATCAAAATGAATCATTAATTGAAGTTTGGAAATGTTGGGGAACTTTATGGTTTGATAACATTGAATTAAAAGAAGAATATTTGAATTATAGAGATGCAGGTTTAATCTCTGAAGATTTTCTTGATGTTCCAATTGGTGGTAGTAGGTATAATAAATCAATGAATGTTGAAAGATATACAAGAATATTATTATTGGCAACTTTCATTGCAGATAATTATAATTTTGGGTTGAAAAGAAATGAATTTAATTTTGCATATTTTTTCGAAGAACCAATTATTCATTCTGAGAATTCTTATCATATTTTCAGAAATTTTACAAGAGATACAAGAATTTTAGGGTTATCAGAAAATGTTTCAAATGATAGAATTTTACATGATAAATATATTCCAAATAAGACTTTGAAAAATTGGTTTCAATATAATAGTCAACATGTCAATGAGAATGATGGAATTGATACTAGTGGTAAATTAGTTAGAAGTACATCCAACAATAAATTCCATCGTGACCATGAAGCTGATAATGAACAAGAAGAAGAAGATGAAGATGACGATGACAACGCTGAATTGAAGGATGAAGAAGATTTTGAGGAAGAAGAAGAAGATTATGAGGATGATTATGATGGAGAAGAAGATGAAGAATATGATGATGAAGAATATTATCGATCATTAGTTAAAAACATGGCATTAAATCAAATTTCCAACTCAAGAGACATTGGTACAAACATGGATTCAAGTTTCACATATTTTATAATGGATACAAACATTTGGTTAAAACAATGTGGTAAATTATATAAATCTATCAAATCTCAAATTTTTAAAATTGCCATCCCACTGACAGTTTTCCAAGAATTACGAATCCTAAGGAATTCAGAAGATAATAATGTGTCAGACTCTGCAACAAGAGCCGTTATCATCATTCGTCAATTATACTCTGATGGATTAGTTTTAGCATTAAGATTAAATGGAACTGAGGCATCAACTTTAGATGAAAAAAATGAATTTTATGGAGATAATGATAGTAAATGGATTAAAGATGGAGATGAACGAATTTTACAATGTGTTAAAATGTTCAATTTACGGATAAATAATGATTAT